>UXSR01005366.1:17918-95495 GCA_900604375.1 Mesocestoides corti | reverse complement strand
CAGAAGCCAGAGCCACGCGTCAGGCGCCTTCCATCCGAGTCCTCCGCGCTGGCCACGCCGCTCATTATATACTGCATCTCCTCCATGTCCTCCTCTGGTTGGCTGCTTACCTTCGTCGCATACCATTGGAACGCAGAGAGACACAGGATTGGCTGAGGCCAGGTGGCCCAACATGTCTGCGCCGTAATCCGACGCCACACCACACCACACACCGCACCACACTGCAGTACCATGCTGGCACCTCGAATTAGTTTCTGCAGCCTTAAAAGGGCTTTTATGGTAGGCCTGTTTAGTACTTTTTAAAATCATATGTTCATTCTGCGGCAAATCTAATTGTTGTACAATTTTGGTTCATATATTCCGTGTGAATTCTGCAAGCTAAATCCCTTTTCCCTAAGTGTCTTTCATTATTCTTTTTCCACCTCTTTTTATTTATTTTCAGCTGGTTTACTTGCAGGTCTTTGACTATTAGTTTGGTTTTGTTTCTCGTGGGTTTAATTGGTATCTTACTTTTATGGAATATGGAGGTTCGAATGCTAGCACTTAAATTATCGATCGACGTACAGCTCATTTTATTTGAGTTTTTGAATACCTTCTGAATTTATACTACTATTTGTCGATCAAGTATTCAAATGGTTATAGGCCTTTCTGCCCCCAAAATTGTAAGACCGTGTTCCAAATGTTTATGCACTCGTTATGCCACAACTATAGTATTGGGAGTTTGTTTGGTGTATAGTCTTATCTTCAGTTTATTGTTGGCGTATCATTCCACAATCTTGCGGTTTTTTTACTACCTTTTGTTCCCTGCGATATTTGTTCGTCTTTTTTAGATCTCGTCTCCGATCCGAACATACAAGACACCCGTTAACACTGGCATTCTTTTTGTACCTGAACGACAAGCTTGGGTGGTGGAGCGACTGGGGAAATTTCATTGTATACTTAGTCCCGTGGGTATCATTTCACTTCTCCAAATTCAAGGAGCTTCTGTAGGGCCTCAACTTTTGTATTCCGCTGGTGGATAGGATTGCGTATGTCCAGTCCCTAAAGGAAATTGCTATTGACATTCCGGACCAGGCTGCAATCACTTCAGGTTATACTAATGAATTCGCGTTTTCAGCATTAGTTTCACGTTCTTAATTCGACTTGTTCCTGCTTTCTCTTTAGATAATGTTGTTTTACAACTAAATGGCGTCCTTTTTCTCAAAGTAATGGATGCCTATAAGGCTTCTTATGGTGTTGAAGATGCGGAATTTGCAATCACACAGGTAAAATTGTAATTGTGAAGAAAATATGCACACATGTTGACATTGTGATTAAGCGACCTAATGTGGCATTATCTTGAAATCTTAGTAAATTTATTACTTGTAAATTCATGGGAAAAATCCCGACCTCGTTACCAATTTCGTCGGTTTCTACCTACAGCAAATCTCAACTCTTGGCACAGTTACGCATGCAACACAAAGATACGGCCGCGTTTCACCGCATTATGTTTCCACAAATATGTGCGGGAACGTGTGCGTGTGTGGTGACCTCGTGCCCATGATATTGTTGTGAAAATATGCCATTTAAAACAGCATCAATAAAAACAAACTGCCACATACAGGGGGGCCGCGACATTACCCCATTCCTGTTCACTTTTAGCTCGCCCAGACAACAATGCGTTCGGAAATAGGCAAAATAGCTTTGGATAATGTATTCAAAGAACGTGAGGCCTTAAATTACAGCATTGTTCGATCAATCTGCAAAGCAGCCGAGCCCTGGGGTATTGAGTGCCTGCGGTACGAAATCCGTAAGTCGCTAATATCGCCTTTCCTATGTCGTATCTGTCAACTTACAAGGCAGCACTTTGGAAAACCTATTGGTTAGTGATAACTACAAACACTAAGCGTGGACTCGTGAGCACTTTTGTAAAAATGATAGCTTTTTAAATATTTGTTTGATTCGAAACTTACAAATCCACCAGTCAATAAACTAATAGCGTCCTTACCTTTCACATGCTTCTTCGTTATCCTCCTATGCTCTATTGCTGCTGTGACAGACATTAAGAAGCAGTGAATTATTCCCCTCGTGGTTGTTTTTAAATGATCGGTATCCCACCCACATTTGCTTTAGTTAATCGTGGAGCGGTAAATATGCCTTTTGTTGACGTCATGTGGGCATTGCTTAGCAATGACAAGGATTGTTTGTTTTACATCACACTGAGTGCTCAGTGTGTCGGGTATTGTACGTGGTCGTGGTGGAACCACACTGTCACATTACTCAAAATTTAGTGGCACTTGGGGAGTATAACAGTATTATTTTGCTCAAATAAACGACCAGTATTTTGAGGATCCCAATTATGTTTCTATAGGCCATTTTAAGAGGTTTTAACTTCAAAATTGAAAGTTAGTGTAAATACTGGAGATCACCATTTGGGTTTTATCGGACTGTTTATCTTGATGTCCAAATTCTCATCCGAATCTGATTGATCGTTGAATTTGTTTGATTCCTTGTTTCCCCGCTTCCCTAATCAGTGATTTCTCGATAGCCAAAAGTGAACAGCATATCGATATATTCGGTGCTTGCTGTTGCCAAAATCGAAATTTTCATGGTGACGAATGGCACCGTACCTGATGAAAACTTGATTGCATGGGGACAGCGCCTTCGGGATGAATGAAATGATGAAAGGTGAACGAGGTTGAGTGGATTTTAGTTTGCCCATTGTTTCCCGTAAATGGTCAACATGGCTGCATGGGTCTTGTCAGGTAGTCTCAATGTTGTTTCGAAAACCATTTCGGCGGAGAAATAACCCAAGTCTGCCTTTATGGCTGATCCAAGGCCGGGTAGGAGGAGGAGGGGTAATGCGTTCGTCCTACGAGATGAGTCCTTTTGAGCTGCTAAATCAACCTTCAATTGTCGTTGAAATAGTTCTACAATGGCATTTGATTGAGGATGGTAGGCGGTCGCTCAGTTGCAATTCAGCTCCAGGAGCCGTGTGGGATTTTGGCACAGACTTGACTCGAACTCCTGCCCACGAACGTTTTAGCTTCTGTTTCGGCGGAGATGTTTGCATTGGAAAAGCGTCTTGATATCGGGTGAAGCGGTCAATGCAAGTTCTCACTTAACTGAAACCTCTTGAGCACTACAGGGGTCCCAAAATGTCGACGTGTACGTGATCAAGCACTGTGTCTGCATATTTTTCACATATCCGACATGAAGTGAAGGTTTGCGTCGCTCGGCTCGACTGGCCTACCTTGACCTCCAATTCTCTGCGTCGTCCACTACAGGCAAAGAACAGACATCTGGCACGGACGTAGTAGCCGCCAACAAGTATAATATTTTAGTAATTTGTTCGCTTAATTAGTGTTGCTATCACTGCAAATACCAACAAAGTCCCGGCTGTCGCATGTGGGATGTTACACTTAAATTTAGCCAAACGCGCATCCCTATATAAAAAATATTTGCGTTGATTGTTTCGTTGCACATTCCTCGTTTTTTTGGATCGCAACACCTGTCGTTCTTTTTCTTGTGAAGAACCCAGAGCACATGTGAATAGCAAAACGGTGTCTTACTACGCGAGATGATGGCTGGGGAGCTAGTTATGCATTGTAACAAAAAGTTGTAAATCGTCGTTTGGCTAACCAAGTCTACTTGGTTAAAATAACATCTTGAGTGTATTGTGGATTGTAGAGTGCCATTCAGTATTCGGTTTTACTATCTGCGACGAAATCTTTGTATTATTATGCCACTAAATCGTTTAAGTGATCCCCAAATTATCCATATTCGTACTACTTTTTAAAGATTGCTTTAGTTAAAGCAAGAGTATTTATCGCGTCCTTCATACTCGTCCTATTTTCCGTCAAAGGGTCTCCTTGTGTTAAATAGTTCGGAATATCACGTACAAACTAATGACCTTCATAAAGTGAGTGAGGTTGAAAAGACCTACTCAGGTTTTGTATCCCAGAGACCGCAATTTCTCAGTGTGTTTTCCTAAAACGGAGGTGGACAAGGCTAAAACAAGTAGTCCATATTAACACTGCAATTCCTCGAATTAAATTACTTTTTATTCCTTCACTACCTATAAGTAAGCGGTTCTTGATAAATTTTTGTCTGACTGGGGTTCAGCCCATCCTCTTTTAAATCCTTGTGGCCGAATTTTTAGTCTCATTAAACTAGCTTTTTCAGCTCCTACTCCAATTATTCAATAATGTGTTTCGTGGTCGGCAATTTAACATGCCTTATTTTATCACAAAACGTGGAGAATGATTTGTGGATGACTCCTAGGTGACATCCAACTACCCGCGAAGATAAAGGACGCCATGCAAATGCAGGTTGAGGCTGATCGGCGAAAACGTGCCGCCATCCTTGAATCCGAGGGTCAACGAGATGCCGAGATAAACCGAGCCGAGGGGATCAAACAAAGTCAAATTCTTTCCTCCGAGGGCCAACGTGTCGAGACCGTCAACAGGGCTGTCGGTGAGCCTTGGTTTTATTTTTTTTCCCCAAGCAACGCGCTGGTTGTCGACGTTTTGAGGTGTGGTTGTGGCCTCTTTTTCAAGATTGCTGTGTTAGGCCTGAATATTCCATGGTTTGCGCCCTGAGTAGATATTGTCTTCGTACCCTCTACCCAGGCTGTCTACTCCTTCAAGTTAAGTAAATTATAAGGTTTGCTCGTTATGCTTCCATGACTGCTGCTACCAGTGTCACGTAAACCTGCATACATATGCATTACAAGTGTGTTGTTTTGCATAATGCCATTGTACTCGGTCATTTTCTGATTTTTGGTCCCAATCACCCTCAGTTCAAAAGGAAAATATTTGGCTTTCATTTTTCACCAGGTGAAGCCGAGGCGATCATGAAGGTGGCTGAGTCTCGGGCGGAGGCTGTTCGAAAGATCGCTGCAGCCATCGCCGGACGGGTAATTTGTGCTAAATTTGCTTGTTGCATCGATGGTTGCACTTGATCATGTCGTTTCTCTACGGAGGTCTGTAGATCCACCCGTTTTAATAATGGTTGTGCGGTCATTATCTTTGTGTCCAAATTTGGATTACGACAGGTACCTAAGTATTCTCCCCCCATTTAGCGGATATTATTAGGACTGACCTTTTAATTTACCATCTTGACCATAACAAAGTACATGGACATGTGCTAGTCACGTCATGTCGGGTCAGTGTTTCCTGATATCCTGTTTTTTTTCTGCATGCTGTTAAATTGGCCTTTAATGTGTCCTTTACAGAACGGCGTTGATGCAGTCCAGATGTCCATTGCGGAACGCTACATTGATGCTTTTAGTAAACTTGCGAAGACCAACAATACAATGCTTCTGACCACAGATGCAGGTGATGTTTCCGCGATGGTTGCAAAGGTAACGCACGAAGTCCACTTTGATTCCCACTTTTTCAAAAAAGTTTATGCTTAAATGTAACAGCTGCGGAAGTATCAATTTTTTTCTATTTTTGATTTGCGACTATTTTAAACTTGAGACGCCACTACGTAGACGAGCTATTTTAATATTCGGCAAATATTCAGTACATATTGGGCCCTTGAAAGCCCTAACAACTTTTAAATCGGAGTCGTCCGAGTTTGGTGCTCTTTGTGGCCCGTCTCAAGTTTTAAGCCTCCTCGTGTCTTCTACACCCCCTGTGTAGCTTGACTGTAAAATGCCATTGTGACATAGCACTTGTTTCTGCTAAAACATACAGAGCGTGCTGACGTAACCTCTAAAAGGGCGACAATAGGCCTACATTCGCCAATATCGCTAGTTTTTGATGTAGTGTTGCGTTTTCGGCCAAAATACATGGTCATGAAACGGCAACCTCAAAGTGGCGTGTCTTTCGTATTCGGTTTCTGTAGGCTCTGGCGATTTTCAAGACACTGGACAGGGATATCGCTTCTGAAGTGGCAAGGGAAACCTCTGAAGCTCTCACACAAAGTGCCGAGTCTGTCAACTCTTCGAATTCATCCAAAAGATTTTTGAAAATAGCAGAAGATGCAGTGGATGAAAAGTGACTGAAATTCCTTATGATGAGCTAGTTAACTGTTGGATCGAATATACTTGTTTTTGCAAATTCCTTGTTAATTTTAACGATTTGTTAAGGTAGTTGTTATTTAAAGTCTCTTGAAATCTCGGCGTAAAGTTCAAAGGCGTAATGACTCATTTTAACCTTGTGTATGAAATTCGTGATACGGGGTTTTCGCTCACTCAGAGTTGGTTGCTTGAAAATTGTGGGTAATTTGTTGCGGTTGCTGTGAAATGCACGATGGTAACGTAGGCGATGTTAGGCGGTTTTACGCCTGATGTGTGTGATGAGTGGATGGAAGTGTGGAAGGCAAAAATGCCAAGTGCATAATTATAGGCGAAATGTCAATGTTTATGATAAATATGAACTGCTGCAGATAGTCCTCGCATGGCACGCGGGGGATGATGTAGATACCGATTAAAGGTTAACGTCGTCCTTCTAAATTGGTTGGGTTAGTTGGAGTGTTTTGAGGTCACGCGTTGAAGTGTGAAAAAATATCGCTGGTGCCAACGGAATGTCGGAATCGTTCGTGCTTGAAGGGAGTGGAATATCCTTGCTGCTGCAATGAAAGCTACTATTAATAGTTCGTCATCTACCGTGCCTCAACTTTTTTCTTTTAAAAAGGCCAAAGTAACGGCACTTGCTTGCTGACACAATGAGGAGCCAGCAGTCCCCGTAGACATGATAGTTACAGAATACAAGCATCCAGAGAGCCCCTCAGAATACAGATTTCTCTGATATAATTACGCTTAATGGCAACATGTTCCTCAACACTCTCAAATAAGTAGTTACTTTAAAATCGTAACTTTATTCCTACACTGAACTAAATGCATGCTGTCATTGGGCTTGTTTTAAAATCTACTTGACTAAAAATTGCCATCTGTTTTAGGCGGAGTTGAATAAAAACTTGACCCAACCGTTTTGTGGGACAGCTTACTTCGACACAGAATGAACAATCAAAGCTATAAGTCTTATGTGTGAATGAAAGTTGATTTGGCTGTAACAGCCTTTTATTGCCACTTGTCATGTCTAAAGAGGCGAATTCTCTTCACTCAGTGTGTGAAATCTTGATCATTAGTCGGATATTTTTGAATAATATTTGATTCACAGAGCCGTTTTGATGACGATGACCTCTGCGACAGTTTCTAGATTATTACGTGTGTCCGAGATAGTTGAGATTATTTGGATATCTGATCTGATCTTGGCCTCATTTTCATGTCTCTCTTCCTCGTCAATAAAATTTCTCCTTCCTAGTCTTAGGCTTTAAATTTTGCTATTTGCACTTTCAAAATAACATTATCTTATATTTGTCCAGTTAGCTCAGTATTCGTTAAATCATAATGATCATCTTATTGGTCAGAGTCAACAAATATGGACTGTTGAAAGTATTTTATTCGTGACCAATTTCGTTTAGCTGTACATTACTTGGGGTTATTAGCCAAAATGAAGTTCGAAATTGGGCATTCGCGCTTGACCTTTTACTCGAACATGGGACTATGTGCCTAATCGACAGGTTGGTATAACATTGGCTCACCATCAATGCAGAAGGGGTTCGTGCGCTGTAGTATACATGGACCTACTAGGTTAGAAATCTGGGTTTGCATGCACATGTGGTTCGCCAAGCTCGATATTCTGTCCACACGCAAGATCGAGCACCGCTGTCTTGACATGCTGATACCATGTTTCGAAAATGTCCTAGTTACATTCTTTTTAGTCTGGAACTTGTGGTAGTCGGCATTAGTGCATATAATTAGCTTGAGGTGTTTATCAGGAGATACTTTGTGACACCGTTTCTCCAAAACCGATGTTTGCGTCAGCATTTGAGACGAACTATAACAAAGATTTTTAGTGATACAGTTTTGTACAATTTTAATGCATGAATTTGGTCAGATGTTGGTGGTCTTGAGTAAACAAAGTACCACGCGATTTGAATCATTCACTCAATACATTTTGAATTGCAACTTATGGGCTCAGGTGTCTTCGGTTGCTGCTGAACATTAGAGCGAGTGGTGTTCTTTTTCATGCAGTGGATACTGATTGACCGACTGCCATGTCATTATCAAAGCTCATCAAAGTAGAAGGAGAGGGTTAGATGATGAGGTTCCTATGAGTCAAGTATCTATGGTTTCAGCGATTCCTTTCAACACCTCATACGTGTTTTCCACAAATCTAGACCCGTATTTTTAACTTAGTAAAATTCAATCTTTATTAATCTGTACAGCAACTGTTTATACACAAGACGCACGCTTTCACTAACTGTGTTTGATACTTCTCTGATTTCACTTTTCACAAGACCTGTGTTTAAGACTGCGGTAAATGGGTACCCTTTCTTCTTTAACACAAATTGAGTAGATATGTAACTAAACTGGCTATATTTATCGTTATGTTTTACCTAATTTCGCTGCTTTATTGATCTGTATTATCCAGCAACGCATTGATAATAGTAAAGAATGTTGCCTTATTTTTATTAGACAAATCAGTGCACCTATACGGGTGACAACCTGTGCATTGAAGTAAAGTGTGGTAGTGGGAAAAGCACTGAGACTAACCAATCAGTAGAAGACCATTCAGAACGCATTCGTTTTGGTGCTCTGTAATTGCTGCCAAAATCATGTTTAAAACTGATGATATAATTACCTCATTTTACATTTGTAAATTGAACGTAAAATTCATTGAAGTGGTGTTCTCAATGTAGATGAAAAGGGTTGTCGTAATCAGCAAGTCACTTGGCCGGGTGTGGTGGCGCACTAGACGTGAAAATGCCAGTTGCAAGTGATGTTAGTACTAAAATCAGAACAGTCTTCACTTTTGTTAAAAGTGAATAGCGCGGTCAGATCTGTCTGACATTAAAGTTTCTATGAGCAGACGGTATATGTGTTTCCACGCTATATCTGTAATAAAGCGAATCTGATAAAATCAACCTAACGAAATGTAACAACCAGTGAAACTGTGACGATAAATAGAAAATGGTGTAAAAGTAGGTAGTTCATAGACAAAGTCGGGTTTTTGTTAAAGTATGGTCTCCCCGAGTGCCTACCTATCCTTAGACTAATTTTTACTGTGGGGACGAATACAACGAAAGTAAAATTGGTTCTTTACATTGTGCTTGGCTACCTCTTTATTCAGTTTTAGACCAAAAAGACGATGCGCGAAGAGAAGTCGAAGTGACTGCTTCGTGCCATTCATCATCAAGGCACTAGTTTTAGTTGGATGATGCTTTCTGGGACCATTTCTTTATTTTCTGACATATGGTTTAAGATATTTTTATATACGTTAAGTTTTGCCAGTAACCAAAACCACAAACAGATAACCGGTACCCTAGATCCCTTATCATACGCTAGCCTCTCCCCCATCTTCCCAAACTAATGCAAGATACGGCGGGGTCTCGTGCAGAGAGCTTTAATCCTGTCAGCCAAAGTGCGAGTGATCTGTCAGAATATCGGTACTTATAAAGGTCAAGGGTGACCTTGATCTGGTGGATGAAAGCGGATTAGCACAGGTGGGACGTCAGCAGGGCGCCGTGGGTGACCCACCCGCTGGCGTGGCGTGGTTGGGGGATCAGTGCAAGCAATGACGAAAACCGGCGATGAGCCATCCTGGGGAATCCTGGATCCCCAACAGTATATGTGGGAAGGAATCGCTTGTCACACAAGGGGTTGTCTTTTGCCGGTTCAGAATAACCGAATGAAGCCTGTTTTGACATAAGTGCCGTAAGTTTAGAAATGATGGTTAGGAAATTTTACCGGTTCTGTAATCCCAACGTTTACCAATAGGATGTCTCTGGAGGTTTCTTAGAAGACAAAATTGACTTTCAAAAAACAAACAAACACCTTATTGACAAATTTTATGACCTTGTGAACAGTGTCAAAAGTACTGTACTCGTAAAATTCGGGTTGCTAACCGAATTCTTCAGGTTAAGGTAATTGTCAATTTGTGGAGTTTTACTCATATTGCTCTTGAAGTGAGAGTAACCTGTTGTACCTAGCAAAATTTAACTGCCAGTCATTTCTTAATGCCAATTCTGAGATACTTTTAAGAATATAAGTCGAGTTGCATTGTTCGCAATTCAAATAACTGGGGTAATCCGAAGTTGACTTGATAGACCTCTTGCGTAAGGACTACTAGTGCATTTGTTAAATTCAAACTGCATTTGTGTGGAGTCTGGGCATAATCTGCACTAATACAAGCATGAACACAATGGCGTAAGAGAAATTTGTTTTCGGCAATTGGGTCACGATGGAACAAATACTGTTATCAGCCTCAATAACTGCTTCCAAATTAGTCTAGAGGCTGTGCATTTTGACCGTGCACTAATACCTTTTCCAAAACACCACCATTGTGAGTAATGCCAATCAAGTGATTTGTGCAGATGTACTAGCTTGGATGAGTTTTAAAGCGTATTGCAGTGAAGGTCTTATATCCAGTAAAAAATGAATCTAAAAGTCGCCATAGTTAGATCTATAGTATTTTCTTAAGGGTTCCTTCAGGAAGACGCAGTAAAATAAAAATGCTAGCAAAATTTCCGTCTTAGTGATGTCCTTTCCAAGACACAACTGGTTGGTTATCTTAGGTTTAAATCTGTACAACTCATTCGCTCTTACGCATTAGGTGATGACTGGATAAGCTTTTGTTTCTATCTACCACAACGGATCATTTGAAAATTTTCCCCTTTTAAAGCTTGCACGCTTGCTAGGTAATCTGATGTACTGATTCTATACCCTCATTTATCATCAGCTTCTCTCAGTAGCATTGCCAAACATCCTTCTGTGGTCTGCGTATGAACGGTTGATAGAAACTTTTAAAAAGGGCAGGGATTTCAAGTTTAAACATTGCCTAGTGACTGTCACGAAAGCAACCGAAAGATAAGATGAATCTTTTTAATGCATGCAGATGGTTTTATTCAAGGACAGCAGAATAAATGGACTTTTCCCATCAACAACCTTAATGTTATTTACACACTGAAAACAAAGAATTCACTTTGTTATAACTTTTGGTATGAATTTGACCTCTTAGAAAAGAACGAAAATTATATAGGAACGAAAGGGTCACTATTTGTCTTTAGTTTTTGCATATTTGACAATTTTGAGGGCTGTCTTTCTCCTCTATGTCCGCATTGATCCAGTCCCGGAAAATCAGACCGCCTCTTGCTAGTTTTAAAGTGGAAAAAACCGCTATGTTTAGCTGAAGTTCCTTTCTCTCGTGTCGGACCAGTTACTGATGTCATTGGAATTGTCGAATCTGCCGTCTTAGTTTTCTCCCTACTCTGCAGTCGCGAAACGTGGCCCTTAATGGCGTCATTTGTGAGGCTGCTTTGAAAGGCCCCCGTATGTTTGCGGCCACTAAAGACTCCACAACGACTAAAAAGCCGACGCACTTCTTCGCGGAAGTTCTTTCCTGTTGAGAAGTAGAGGACGAAACCCATTGCGAAGTGGGAGAGAGCTAACTCATCACAAACCGTCTTAATCATTCGAAGCCTGAGTGCTTGCGCGACCACCTCACTCTCGTCAAACTAAAAAGAAATGGGCATTCAAAGGATTACTTTCGATTTGCTGAATGCACTGTGGCTTCGTGGCTAAACTGGCTACCTACACACTGGTTGCATGATAACTTGCGCAGCAGTGAATAAAACTAGTGAACAGCGGTTTAGCAGAAATTTTTAGATCGCTATTGATTTTATTCAATTTTACCAAATTGATCATGTGCAACCATTTGTAATCACAACAATCCCCCTCAGTAAAACGTAGAAGAGCGGTTCAAATCGGATCATTCTCCGCGGATGAACTCAGGATCAGATCAACTTCCTGCTACGGCCAGGCTTGACCAAAAGGGTTGCAGTTATCGTAAAACAAGCAAGCATCAAGGGTTATTCTCTGGAAATGTTAAAAGATAACTTTTTGGCAGCTAATAATGTTTCCCCGAACATGCCTGTGTCTGTAGATCACTGCGTTTAAATCTGCTGTCGCCTGGCTGCCTTCATTAGGGCCAAACAGCAAATGACTTTCTACGAAAGTACGTACGCTTTTTTAAGACCGGACATTACTCTAACAAAATAACTTATAGCCTTTAGTTATCAGAAAGTTTTATGTTTTATGAAACCTCTGACCTTCCGAAAATGCATCAATTTAAACAAAGTGCGATCGCCATCCTTATTTAGTGCGTGACTTGAACAACCGCATTTACTAAATTTAATCAAATTTTGCAACTCAGGCGTTTGGAAGTTAAAAACAAGATTTTCAAAGCCATAAAGGCAAAAACTAAGTTTTCATTGGTACCAAAATGTTTTTGAGGTTTCCTAACAAAAATTGTCAGTGTCTTCAAAAATAATCATGTTGTTATCCATATGCTAAGGAATTAATTCACATCATTAAAGCATAGCTGTCGCTTTCAGCACGCAAATACGCGTTCCCAAAAAATCTCAAGTTTTTAATCAGAGGTTTTGCTGTTGACCCATTTTGTGTTGACCAATCCGTAGTACACTACACCGAGCGATTTGAAATTACTTTTCGTGTTCCATGGATGCGCAAGAACCTATGCAGAGAAGTTTGTGTAGTTAATGCACCTGGTGGACAAGGTGAAATCTATGATTACATCGTCGAAACCAATTTAAAAAAAATATCGAAATATAATTTGATTTTGTAAATGAAATTGCGTTAGTAAAACCAGTGCTTTTGAATTTGGTGAAATCATCAGAACACGTTTAATTACTAGCTTTTAATATCGGACACTCAATTTGGGAAAATATTTTGTATTGCCCGAAATGTGGTAGCGGATCTCGCTAACCACCTGAACATTAAGCTTGACCGCGATGCTGCACGAGAAAACACACAAATCTCTCGAGCGAAAGACTAGACATTTATGGTTATTTAACAGGCCATTAATAGTCAACAAGACTGCATGTTATGCGGGCAGCCAGTAGTTACTACAAACGACATGGCTTCTAATAACATAAAAGATATCAGGAGGTAATAAAGTAAAATATTTTTATTTGAATAACGTAATGTGATCTTTAGTAGGTAAATTTCTTTGACAGAACAGCTTAACTTCCAGGATTACCCAAAACAGAGGTTGTTGTTTTTATTTTAAACATTTAAGATAAACAAATTTTAATAGAGCAAATCGGAATAAACAAACTTTTTGTTGGATGAGGTCACAGGCTCACTGGAAAAGGGCAGTTGCATCAAGGCAGATTAGTCGTTTTGAACTGCCGAGTGTGCACCACGGCGGTGGGAGCAAAATGGTACCTATCAGTGATCTTTTAATGGATCTAGGTCACGCATACATTGGCTTGCGAATAAAACTCAAAGCTAAAAGTAAATTTCAAGATTTACCTCTGCTATGTGCACGTCAAAGTTATGCCAAAGAGCGAGAGAGTTGATGAAAGGTTTATTTTTTGCAAGAAAAGTTCAATTAGAGGTAGACTGAACCTAGTGATCATGATTTTATAAATGTAAATTTTGCATACGTTAACCCGCATATTTACTAGAAGCCGTTCTACCGTTTATAAATCAGAACATTGAGTGGCGTCAGGCAAAGTTATTTATGCAGATGTAAACAATCGGTGTTTTTGTCAATAGTCGCCTCTGTTTTTCAAATGAAACTTAACGTCACACAATTGATGATTGATGTCACAAAAAATCAGAATTTCAGGAATTGCTGCAATTTTTTTCAAAACCATGGAGCCATTTCAGAGGCGCATTTTTTATAACTACCCAGAAAGAAACCAACTCGGCATTTTGAAGTCCAAAACTTCTTTGAACCAATCAGCAGCCATCCAAGGTGCCATCTAACGCAAAGTGCTTGTCTAGGTTCTATAAGTTGGTGCAAACAATTACAAGCATCTACACAAACGTTTACTACATAGAAACTTCCAGAAAATTCTCCAGTTCAATATAATGCATTTAAATGTCCAATCGTACTGTTATTTTAAAAAAGGTGGTTATTTCTAAGTTAAAATTTGGAGGTGCATTACAAAGGCCAAGGGTTTTAGCAATCTCAACTCAGGTATTAAACTCGATTGAGTCTGTGATTAAAGCTTGAAAAAGGTCGTTCCATTTTTAAAAAAAATTGGTATAAAATGTGGATAATTGAGAATCCTTAGCCCATTTATTCGCCATGCCGTTAAGGGAAATAGTGGAGCGATTGAGTCGCACAAAACTCAGGTCTAATTGGGCCACTAATTCCGCTTGGACCACTGTTCGTCTTGGCAGCGTGGATGTTCAAGCAGCAGAATTTCGTGTCAACATTACCTGCATTAATCGGGCTTAATTATCACCTGAAAATAAGTAACTTCAAGAAAATGCTAATTTTGCTTGAAAAAGTTGTGGATTTTTTTCTGGTTCAAAAAAATGTTGACTGCAAAGTTGGTCAACAAATCATACTCGAGGTTGGATTCGTGGGTGTTTTCCTGTGATTAATGGGTTAGATTTGTTTATACTCCTTTGAAATACAGAAAATTGTTTAGCAAAATCCGCAACCTACTTGTCAACTTGCTAGCCAAATGTGAACATTGAACACTAATTTAAATCTATTGAACAGAACTTATAAGTATGCACCATTTTTAACTTACCTTCAAGTATTTTAACCCTATCCGTGGAGGTGAAAATAGATAATAACGAGGAGAATTTACATTTAAAATGCCTGTGAGTCCTAAGTGTAAACAACCAGTGTACGCGGACCAGGTGGTCAGCACTGCTTGAACTTTGACTGCCCTTTAAGGCAAGACGGCTGATCTTTAATGCAGCCTTTCGCTCAACTGCAAAATTTCATCTGCTCCCGCATGGAACTGTAAGCTTATTCATATCTTCTTTTTTTCCCATTGAAAATCTTCTTTTTTAACTTCCGCCTGTTACCTGCTGAAAGTCTAGGGTGCTCAGTTTTGCCTTTTACCTATTTTTGAATGCAACTGCGAGATGATTCTGTTTTTTCATTCCCCATTAGACAAATTTAACTAAAAGTAAGTAATCTGCATACTAAATTTGTGTTTAATTCACGTTTTGGAATTTTTACCCAAACTGACTGATTTTTTATATGATCACGTATACTAGAACTATCTACCGCTATAAACTTTGTAACTTAAATAGGTTAGTCTTGCAATTGAGTGGACTTTAGAGCACTTTAAGCCTAAAAAAAGTCAAGACATTCAGCATAGGCGAAAATCATACAAGGATTTAGGTTCCTTTTAAAATCATATGTTTACTTTTACAAATCTTGATATAACAAATTTTATGCACTTCTGGTCAGGCACTTCATTAAAATAAACTTGAACTTTTTAAAATAGGTTGCATCAAAAACGAGTTGTATTCCTGAAATGGCGACTTTTCAAACAAAATTATGATCTTAATAATGTAAATAAGCACACTGACTTGTGTTCTCCGAAATAAGAGTAAAGAATGGCTACTGTTAATGAAAGCTAAGTCCTGATTTGTACATATTTTTGAACAATATTTAGCTAAATTAAAGGTCATTACTCATTGGGCAAACCAATGATATCTGGAATAAATATATATTAAAATATCCATGTGGTAGTTAACAGGATAATTTTCCGCGAAGCTTTGGTTTTCCGGTCGTAATTAAGACCACCATTTCATTCATGTGCCGTATTGAAGATGAAGCTAAACAGGGAATACTTCCGGTTCTCGTCATTTTTATTTTTTAAATTTGCGTGTCTCAAGCCTTGATTTAAGTACTGTACAAAGGCTTCCTACTTCAAAAAATATTTGGAGTTACAAAAAAGTCGATATCTGCATAATTTAGTCCAATCAGTCGTACGAAGCTAAAGACATCAAATTTTCATTGACCAAATTAAATACTTTATGAATCACGCGTTCATAAATGGATTTTGGAAGCCTATGTCTTTAGAGAAAGCTATTTTTTTTATTGCTGATGGCTGGCAAACCTTCGATTACTCGAAATGTCATATAGTTAGAAAATAAATTCTATCATGGAATTACTTAAATCTCGCAGAAGCTATTTAGACGACTTCACCCACTTTGCACAACAATGGATCTAATTGGCCACTTTCATTGTTTCTTGCAGTGTTGGTAAAGAGAATTGGGCGTTGCTTGCTGCGTTGCATTCAACCAAAACATCAATTTCGTCGGTTGTGACACAAAGAATATTATGACCTGTTAAGTGGAAAAATAGTTACCCTGATTGATTTTTAAAATAAACTGAATTCAATTCTTCTTCCACCCCTCATCCTACTACTACGTTATAAGCACTGCAAGGACTTAAACTCATAAATGAACGAAGGTTTGTTCAAAGGCGAATCCTGTTTGGGTTAAGGGTGAAAATAGCAATGTCAAATAACGGCATAAACTGTTAAAATTTTTGAAAATTATCTTAGAGGGCATTGGACCCTAAGTATAACATATTTATCTTCAAGTTGCTTAAAAAAGTCATTTGGTTCAAATTTCAACTGCGGATAATCTAAATATCCAACTGTGTGGGCTAATGTAACAAGACGCACATTCAGGATTCATAATAAATGCAGAAATAGGGCACAAATTAGATAGCAATTAAAAATGAAATCAAATAAATTCTCTTGAACCCGCAGAACCCGATTTAAACCAATCGAAAATGAGGTCAACCCCTCAAATTACCTAAATTAGGCTTTTACATGGGTGTTTGCAGTACCATCAACATTAAACTTGAAAAATTTGAAGCAAACTGGGATAATATCTCAAAATCTTTTGTTAATTTGAGGGCTATTCCATAGCATTATACGAAACAAATGATCTCCGATAAAACTAATGTGGGATTTGCTTTTAATATGCCAAATTTAATGTGACGCGTAAAACTAGTAAGTTTACGCATCTACCACAGGCTCCTTTTTCACTTCGTTTCCACTAAAAATGCTCTCTAGTAGTACATTTAAAAAAGGTTAAATAATAAGCCGTATTTACGAAGCAACCGAAAGATCACGAAATACCGTATGTTTGGATCTGCTTTAATTACACTCGGGCCTTTTAATGATGCAATTAAATTTTTGGTGAGTCAGATGGCCAAGAGATGTGGTTAGAACAAATCCCAATCTCGATGTGACAACAGCTGTGGTAGTGTAAAAAACGCACTGCTTGTGTGTGCTTTTTGTGGCTATATGCCTCTAAATTTGAAATTGTAAATAAGTTTGTGGGATGTCATTATGTCCAAGCGTTTTCTTATAAGTCCAGTAATGTTTGACTTTGTTTTCTACTTTCGACATAATTAAGTAGCTAACACAGTAGGCACAAGTTTTATTAATAGATCACCTTCGACAAAATATGCAATTTAGGCACTAAAGTTAAAAATGCATGACCTTTCGGCAGGCTCTCTGTAAAGTGAGTGTTTGTGAATTTTCATGGGATCTCTGTTTGAATCCTTGACTAAATCGTGCGCCCAAACTTTCGGTGTTAGCTCATACGGGATTTCTACTTTCTGCTACCAGAAAAACACGAAACAAATACATCGTACTTAAAATCGAATCCTCTAGACTATCTCTTATACTGTCATCATTTTGTCCCCTGTATTAATGTTTATGAACACCAACTAGATGAAGGAAAAGGTATTACACGTAAGCTCATCTCAATACGCATACGAAACAGGACATTTTAACCTAACGATGTCATTCCCAGAGCACCTCACAAAGTGCGAAAAACAAACATGTCCTGTACTGAGCCACGTAAAATTCAGATTCATTTTACTGTTTCCTGCTTTGAATTGGAGCAAATTAAAGTGAACAACTGGTTTAATTAAAGATACAAATTATATTTAACATTGCAATGTTTACGTTTTTGTTTCGCAGCAGGTTGGATTTATTAGTACAAATTAAAAAAAAACAGCACAATATTTCGTGTGGGAAATACCTTGGAGTTAGGAAAATGCAAAAAATGCAAGAGAGGTCACCGTTAGGTCACCAAAACGATAAAATATTATTGTCTATTTGTAAAACCTGTTTCAGTGCTTGAAACGCACAGCTTGATTCAAAACAACTAAAAGTAAATGCTAGAAAATGAGATTGCCCAAGTAAACCAGGTTTTTCAATATAAAAATTTGAACAAAATTAATTAAATCGAATTTTTTGGAAGAAAACAAATCGGCATTTGATGAAAGTGAGAAATAGGGACAATTATTCAATTGCAGTTGATGCCCATGCCTTGTGATTATAAATATGCCTAACATGACTATGAAATTTTAGCAGATCAGCACTTGGAATAGGAATCTTTAAGCCCCATTAACAGTGTGATGCTCCTTCGTTGCAGTGGTGTGCAAAGACGATAGTTTTAATAAGCAAAAAATATCTTTTATAGTAAGTGAACTCGTGAATTTTGGTGAAAAGAATATTTAGCTTCCATGGTCGTGGATTTGTGGTTAATAAGAACATCAAAAGTCAGAACAGGCTTTTGGTTCAGGTTTTGTTAGTAAAACATGAGTTCAGTGGACATATTTGAAATTAAGTATACATGAGAATGTATATCCATAATCTAGATTCAGGATAGCAGTAAAATCTCTAAGGTAAGGTCATTAATCAAGCATCAAGTGGGTTCCTACTTATATTTATTACCATCGGGTCAGCATGAGGTCATATTGCTGAGCCTTTCAGGTGCTTTGGGGTTGGCCAACTGACAAAGGTGTGTTAGAGCTAGAAAGAGGCAGCGTTATCATGCATGCTTCATTTCGCTTGTTTTCGTAGACATCAGTTGCAAGCTTTTGATATTTCAGAGTGACGGATGCAATAATAATCTTCAAAATGGTCAATCGATTAAAGTGTGGAATGATAAATTGTGGAATCAAAGCAAAGTACTGCTCCACCCGCCAATGGCCAAACCTTATTTTACCAACTGTTAATATTCAGACATTTTAACGATACATGATCAAAATTATGTATTAGAATTAAAGGCAATCCAAACTCTTTACATATGAGTCTCAATTCAGTTAGAAACTAATCCATTATGGGTTAAAAACACTTATGCAATTTTCAGCAACGCAAAAAGATATTATACAATAACGCAAATGAGGTTTAAACCTCGGAGAATGTGGGAAATCATGACTTCCGTAAAGGAAACAAAAAAATAAGACTTCCTTTAAGTAAATTCACTTTGCAGTTGTAAAAGTGGCCTAATTTGATTCTGTTTGTCTTAATTCAAGGCAGCTTTCAAACTATTATTATCTTAGGAATAATTCAGACAAGGCTATAAGTTAAAACGTAGTAGTGTTAGTAATCCAATTTTTTGCTTAAAACTGATAATAACAATTATAAACAAAATTCAGTATTGCGATTTAACACATGCACTCATAATTAATATAATTTACCGGAATTGAAGAACACAAACAAGTCTCTTTCATAGGGATCCAAACCCAGACTTTGCTGTTTTCCCAGAAATAAATCCCTTATAAGGTGTATATTTTTGTTATATGAGCTAGTTCGAGTATCCGCCAATGGCTAATGCAACACAATTGTCATTTCGTGTTAATGTCTAAATGGAATCATTGTAATTTCCCATCTGGTGTTGGCAAAATTCTGCTCTTACTATGATGCAACTTCTAAAATTCTCTATCAACTTAATGGGCTCCACAAATTCTACTCCATTCGTTGACGTTTGCTAAATGAGTTGAACGCTTATTTATTTAGATTAGCTAATTCACTGCCAAATGCAAATGTCAATTTTAGTTTGAATGCGGTAAGTAGGCGAATGCATTAATTAAAAGCCATTTCTGGAGTTATTGTTCTTTGTACAATAATTAAGGAACCATAACTTTTGCGATGAATTTTGAAATTCACCTGCCAACATCAACTTCCCATGAAGTGTGGACTTGATGGAATGCGGTTTCGAAAGAGGACGACTGATACATCCAAGAAAAAGAAGGAATTACGAGAATTTATGAAACCCGGAGCAAACCAGGTGGCTTGACATGTTTTGCCACTACCAGCCTAATAATCCATGTGGTTAGGAAAGGTTAAGGGACACAAAGGTAAGGACAGGACAATCATGAGTTAGCTAATTCAAGTGACAAAAGGCTGGGGGTTTCGATTATTTGTTTAAGATTAAAAACGTATTCTTCTGAAAAAAAATTTCATGCTAATGGGATTTATCCGTATAATAATGTCGATGCAGAGCCTGAAACCCATGCTGGTCAACTGATACCGTAAAATGCCACTTAGGAAAACTTTCTCAAAACCTTTAGCTATAAAACGGTTTGAAACATTGAAGCCAGACGATCTGCAAACTCACAACACCAGTGAATGATGCTATCGATGATACAAAAGTGACCCCAATTCATCTGGTTTATGCTAGCTTGAAACCTATACCTGGGATAGCAGAATTAAGTGACCTGAGGTAAATTACCATTCGCGTGATACAATGTAAGAATCTGGCTGGCGGTGACATAAATGAGATACATGAGATATTGTTACGAGCTGATTTTGCGCATGAACTCTTGTAATAAGATCCACACACACAAAAACACATACTAGTTTGCTCCGCTTGAATAATTTGTAGTCTTGGGTTAATATTTATGCCATGTCATAATCCTTGGTGTACTAACTGCTTCAAATGCAAAAAGGCTGTTTACCTCAACATTCCCTTGAAGAAATGAAACTTATTTTTATTACACTATTCCGAAGTTTATCAATGTAGAAAGAAGAGTAAAAATATCAAGAAAAGTAGGCTTGTGATTGGAAATTTTTTTAATTTTTGCCTTATTCAAACTCCTGTATTTTCATCTCGGTAACCTTATATGCACAATCGTGAGGCCTTCATTTGCACCGATCTGAAACTTCATATTCTGCAATATTAGAATCAGTTGATTTTCTACCTTTAGAGGTAAGAAGACAACCGGAAATGAAAGACCAGATCATCGGAATTGGCTACTTTACTTCAAGAAATACCAGCCGAACCACCCTCCACAGCGTTTTAGAAACTAGTGTCCATATTTGCTTGAACTGGCAATCCTATTCCGTTTAAAGCGCACCGACTAGATTTTGGTGAAATGCGCCAGTTGCAGTCCTGGTCACAATCAGATGAGGAACCTGGCCTCCGCTGTCATGGTCTTAGCCACAAGTGCTAGAGTGCTGCTAGCTGCCTGAAGGGCAGTGCGCAGTGCAAAGTTCACTGAACAGACCGAGGCCCAATCCCACGCATGCAACAGTTACGCACGCACCACCACTCATTAAGCGAATTGCCCTAGCCATAGCGCCATCGGAAATTCCGCACAGGTGTAGCAGTTTCTCCATCTGTTGTAGTGGCCGATCTGTTCTACCATGGGCACGACCATGATAAAATGCTTATTTCCCTTACAAATACATATGTAATTTGGTTTGGAAGAATAAGGTGCCTCTCACAACCTGTCCATAACCAGAAGAGATTATTTTGAGAACGTTTTTAATTCACACTGAGAAGACACCTACTAATACGTTCCGCTTAGTCCAGCAATAAAATTCACTTTTCTTCATCATAATTCTGCTCCATTTAATTGTATCTTAATGGTGGTCTGAAAATTTGCTACCTTTGGTAACTGAAGTTTGTTTAAAGAAATTAGCATTTATATGGGAACTTTAAAACTAAGCTGTAGCTTTGTGAAGGAGAAAGGAAACGCAATGTATCTACTCTAGCGAATGTCAGTAAGTGAGATTTACCAGTCCAAAATGAAGGCTGATTACTTAGGCTCACACGGTGAAATAATCACCAGAATGTTCCACATGTCCATTTAGTCAATGGAGTGATTGATTTTGCTTAACGGATTTTATTAAGGCATTTGAACTATGAGATGACATCTAAATGCATGTAAATAAATACTTCATATTGCGTACAAATGTTTTCCCCAAAATTTGCACAAAGTTTTTAGACAGGAGCCCTTCAACTTTTATAAAAGGCTGAATCTAAAGTCGAGGAGTTAAAATGATGGAACCGAATAAATTGGTCTAGCTGTTGTGGAGTGAAATTGTAAACAGAATAATCAAAGTAAACAATTGATTACTTTCTTAATTATGATACCTAAAATTCATTCAACCACAACATATACAAAAGATTGTCAGATTTGGCCCATGAAACAATACATGAGCTACATAGACCAAGTCGAACCCATTTAATAATTAGGCGACTCTGGAAGTAAGCGCACATTTTGTGCTTATTCTAGTTTAATCGAGAATAGGAGAATATCGGATGTTTGCTAGGCATATTTACGATGTTCCATAGTTTATTATCAGCAAAGCCATTTTTTTAAGAAAATCCTAGAACTAGTTTTTGCCAGTAAAAATATGGATATGATATAGGCTAAACTGATGATTTAAACCTATTTTCTACTCCAAAAGAGGCGACACTATGCAGTTAACTTTTAATATGTACGGGTACCCACGAAATTAATATACTTCCTCCAACTTTGACATGTTGGCTTTAGGTAGAACTTACTTGGCGCTTTTTCCACTTGGCGTAGGCCTCGATGGTGAATTTGATGTCAAGCACGTACCAGAGGCCACCTAGCAGAGTTGCAATAATCACATAGAAGCTGACTACCAGTAGCATGATGGTGGTTGACTTGAACTTGGGCGACGACGCATCCCCGCCACCAGAGTCAATTTCAGTCTTTCGTCTGTAAGCGTCTTTAGTTAGCGCCACCGTCATTGGAACCCCTGATTCCAATCTCCTCTCCCTGGATTTTCGGAACAGTCGACGGAAAAATCCAACCTCGTCCATGTCACTCCCGCTTCTACTGTTCCTCTTAGTTCCGGGAAGCATTTTCATCATCTGAGAACGCCGGATTTTCGACATTTCATTGATCACTAAGCAGTTAAAAGTAAGCACCAAGAGCGGAGTGACCAGTGAATAGAGTATCTCGAGGGTAGTTGTGAAATGAAACACAGCCCAGGACCTTGGCTGGCATCCTAGTGGATCGGTGCCTATGAGGTACGCCATGGGAGAACAGACAAGGAGTGTTAGCACAATGATGCCAATGCAAATTCGGACAGCACGTTGAACTGAGCAAATACGAGAAACCATAAAGGGCTGACAAATCGCAAGCCAACGTTCTATAGTGAAGGCAAGAACGAACAAGGGCGAAGCGTACTGGACAGTGAGTGTTATTGTCTCCAACACCTCACACGAACCGGGCGTGGGGTAAAAAGGTACATCCCATATTTTTGTCAAGTCACGGAACAAGGCTATGGCTAGAACAACAGTGTCGTTGAGGGAAAGAGCTGCAAGATAAACAGCTGCCGAATTGCCGTGGTACATCCGTTTACTTGACCACACTAGGAAAGAGATGAAGTTTCCTGGAAAGCCGATTGCGAAGAGGACGATTGTAAAGTATTTGTCAAAAAAGTGTATTCGACGGAAGTAGTATAGACCGAATTGAGAATAGGAGAAAAAGTTTTCTTCGATTGTTTTTTCGGGATCATATTCGTATTCTGAGGTATTTTCGACCTTTGCGTTACATAATTGTAATAGGAAAAGAAATGTGACGAAAACACCTGTCAAAACGATACTTCTGTTGCTTCTAAGAAAGGTAGCCATGTTCACATTAGTCGTTCCAAGTCCAACACACGGCAAACGAATGCGACGCCACACAGTGCATCACCTTTCCTACTTAAATAACATTCGGACAAGTTAAAATACGATTGGCCAAGCCAAGGCATGCGTCATTGGCTTGTGACCCTGATTGGTTCGGCGAAGATGGCGATCATAGGCACAAGTGGGTGAGTGACGATGGCCTGTCATAACTTTTAGAATATAAAGATAGTTTTTTTCTTGTTTGCAATTAAAAATTTTATTTTATTAAGAGAATGAACAAATTAAAGAAATTAAGAACAATTATTAGCACTACATAGAGTAGAAGTCAATCTGAATTTGACAAATTTATAATATTCAGGCCCATTTATTTCGAGATACCAAATAACACAGATTTGAAAGTGCTGTCCCACATTCTGTAAATTATTAAAATTAAATGTGGGATTTCCACTATTGTATGGTGCAATGAAAAACAGCGATTGTGGTAGAATTTCGGCACTTCGAAAATTCATCAATTTTAAACGAGTGTACAAATACTTCTCGGTATTTCAATATGGTAACTCTGCTACAGGTTCCATTCTTCATATTTGTCAAGGTTTAAAACAATACGTAGTTATATGTAGAGGTTCGCGACGAGCATCTTTGAGGAGAGCGGACAACAGAACTTGCCCTTTAGTCTGACAGATTTAAGGTGCACTGAATTAAGTAAGATTTACATACATGATAAGTTGAATGATTTTGACGAGTTAAGACGACAAAATGCAGTCTTGCGTGTTCCATTTCGAAAACCCAAATATTAGTATCCTCATTTGAGCTATTTTCATTGTTCTAGTTTGTAGCTAATTTGAAACGTGAAATACATTTTAATTATGACTACACGATTTTGTGTTTAGAACATCAAAGTTGTCCAGTAAAAGTTAAAATCTGATAAATTATGAGAGCTTAGTCACCATCGTTACTTTATAACTTTCATCTTATAATGTGCATTAAATGAGTAACTCGTGAATTTCGCATGTGTTTCTAGCTGTAACTTGCCCGTTGAGTGAAATTAAAAAAAATATTTCAAATATGCTAAATATGCTGTCACATTTTGACCATAGTATCTCAGTTAAAAACCTTGGAAAGAAACTGAATCAGTAGAAAAACTAGCACATACATTTACTTGTATGAGGACTACATTTTGATATAAAGCCCTTCATTGAAGCTCCTGAGATAGGCTTTCAGTTATCATGTTTGAGGTCAAGATAATTGAGTATCGGATCTCACAAGTGGCGAAAAATTACCGGATAAGCCCATTTACTTGTTCTACGTAACACGAAGTTCCTGTGGTCAAAAAGCCTCGGGCAGTGGTTTTTGCGTCCGTCTGCCCTAAAAATCGCTTTATTTAGAACCGACGTTCACCCATAATCAACCACCAAAAAACGGCATTTTAGCCAGTACACAACGACTTACATGCCTTCCTGGTGCCTGGCGAGCACTATGTGTTCATCTCCCGTTTACTTCTTATTTGCATTATCCTAATTTGGATTACTTTTAATTACTTGTGTGCATAAATTTTCATATTCTGGTGTAAGTATTTGGTACATAGATCTAAGCTACAGTATTGTTGAGCGACTTGAAATCAGAGGAAAAAGGTTACTGTCACCCTAAACTTCAAACTAGATCTGTTATATTCTTCCTTCAGTGTAACCTATAAAACGCACCACCCCGAGGATTTATTCCTTGTGTTAGGCCAAAGTTTTGCACGAATCGCATTTTGTCTACAAAAATGGGATTGTTTTGAGAATTGCTCTGCCGTTTGTGTGATCTGCAGTCTTGGTCTTAATGGTGGATATGCTATTACTGGTTATCTTAATTTACCTGTCTTCCTCTCTATCCGGTTGCCTAATATGAGTTCAAAATGGGACCTTGATATTTTTTTAGAGAGTTGAGATCTGCACTCTTTCGATGTCACTCCCAAGAAAATTCATCTTGACTTTATCATTCGAACGAATGATAGTACTTTTTGTCTGCATGCTCAATGTGGCTGGAGGTTGAAGGAGTCGAAAGAAAATATTAATACAATGGTAAATGTTTTCCACAATAGTGTACCAAAATTGAAAACTTTGGTACACTGGACTTCCAAACAAAAATTATTTCGGCTGCATTCTGTAGTGGGAAGAGTGTAAGTTAGAGGAAGCCGCATAGATTGAGCAAATAAGTTCAGGTTATCCATTGATTTGGACGTTACAGAAAATCATTAATAAATTCTGGGTTAGTTATAGGGTTGGAATTTAGCTAATAATCAAGGAAGCCGAAGCAATCCCAGTGCCGTAATCCAGCCATCCCACTACGGTGAAAATTGATTTGACAAGTGCGCTTGGTCGTACCACTGCAGGATCGTTTTAAAGGAGGTTTAAAATCCAATCCATTGTCAATTGTACTCTTCAGGCAAAACTTGTCAATATGCATTGCTATCTTGTAAGTTACCTCCAGTAGTTTTGTTTCTTATCAGATGAATTTGAACCAAGCGGAACCTATCAGGTAAATTGTCATGGCGTAATCAAGGAAAGGAAATGACCATTTTGCGTTCTCTCGTACAATAAAACTAGTAACCCGGTTCCAACTACTTTTTATGCACGTTGTCTTGGCTACCATT
The DNA here is from genome assembly GCA_900604375.1 of Mesocestoides corti. Lineage (NCBI taxonomy): Eukaryota > Metazoa > Platyhelminthes > Cestoda > Cyclophyllidea > Mesocestoididae > Mesocestoides > Mesocestoides corti. Next base: position 69,378 of record UXSR01005366.1, on the reverse strand, counting down.
TATCTTCATTGTTTGCGTATCACTGAAAGTCAACATTAAAGTTGAGGTGCACCTATTTAACTAAAGCAACCTAAGAATTATCGATGAGATTTTGCACACTACTCTACATCCGATCGCTGCAACATGTGGATGATTACTCCCTTACCTTCCGCCTTATGAGTGAGTGATCGAATGGGACGTTCATTCAGACGGCACTTTACTTGCCGTATCAATTACTTTTTTTTCCAACTTTTGCAAGCTACCAGTCGCAACAATTTAACCTTAAATTTTAACCTGCTATCAAAAATACATAACCATGAATTTAACATGAGCTAAATGAATGCAGAGAATTGCCTCGGAATTTCTTCTTGGGACCAGGAAAAGGCGTTCTTATTGACAGCATTTGGTTAAACCATTCATGCTTAACCTCTACAATGTTCTTCAGATTTTAAAGTCAACTTTGTCTGAGGTCCAGCCATGCAACTGACTGTGAGCCTCCAAATGAAGCAGCCATAAGTTTCAATTCTGGATAACACTCCGTCTAATAAATTGATGTTGGTACTTTCAGAAGTACTTCCATTTTGATAACATTTATACTGTTTTTTGTACGTGCATTTATCACACAATTCTTTAAACAGCTGTTTTGTTCTTTTTTAATTTATTAAATGAGCTTCCTGTTTGGTATTGTCAACTGTAACAATGTTGAGTAGACTAAAAGTTCAGTTACTGGCAATGAGACAAACAGAAATATACAGGGTTCTGTCATTTGTCTTGCATTGAAGACCTATGTGCACTAAATTGATATGTCAAACATTTTAGCATAATTCCATCTAACGCATCCGTCTTATAAACTAAAACTGCTCATGAAAATTTCTCAAGTCAAATTTATTTCTAAATTTGTCAGTTTATCAACTTATACTTCAACTTACAAATACCCCTGGTGCAATCTAATTAAAACCAAACGATAAATCAGCAAATTTTCATCTAAGTGACTAGTTAATAAGAACAAAGAAGTACACTTTTGGGGTTGCACCTTGATTCAGTGTACAGAACCTCTTATCAAAGACGTAAAAATTCAGTTTATTTTAAAATTTTCCTTGAAATTAAATTGAATGAATGAATTTGTCGGGTTCATCAGTTGAATTTCAGGCCATTTAAATGGTGTACATTTTAACCATCTGTATATCTTACTAGGCAAAATCAAGACCCAGGTTTTACAAATGAGATGATCCGAGAGGATCAACGAAAACGTTTTTGCGCATGAAGTGTATTCGCTGTATTGGCTTTTGATTGAGAGTCAACCGGAGTTAGGAGAAATTCAGATGGTTAAAGGGATCTGTGAAAGCACAATGGTAAATCACACGGTGTGAGGATTGTTTATCCTGAACAAGCACTTTAATTAGCCTTTTCCATTTGCACCGTCAGTATTTACTATCGTTTTATTTGTGTCTCTCGCAATTAATTCCTGTAGAACCTGTAGTTTCCCTTCAAACCTTAAAATTACATGTGAGGAATGATGTAGTCTACGCCCAAATTAACATGTCTCGGCATCACCTATTTTTTTGGCCGAGTGGCCTGAAACGCTAATTGTTCCACGGTATCTAGCACATTAGGCAAAGTCCATAGACATCGATTTATAGTGTGTGCGATAGAGTTAGTTATGTTGCTTAGTCAAAACATCAAAGGAATATTTCACTTAAATTTCTTTAAGTTCAGAAGCATTTTTGAAGTGGAATACATTTCTGCCACTGCGTTATAGGGGACTCAATCTATTGTCATTTGTTTTGTTCAAACACCATACCATGTTGAAAAGTTGGTTTTTTCTAGACGTTGTCTACAGATGCTCATAAAGCACGACTTTGTTTTTCTACATTATCTTCCATTAATCCTTGTCCTTGTCTCGCAGCATTTTTTGCATTCGTATTTCTGGATCTAGCCGGGTTAATGTGACCAGTCATGGGTTTTTGACCCATTGCGGTCTCAGCCACTTTTTCCGTCACCACCACATCGTAGCAGTAAACGAGACAAAGTAAATTACCTGAATTAATAATGAAATTTTCAGTTGATATGGTCTTACTATTTCCAGGTAAATGCATTTTCAATTTTATTTGCAATTATTATTATTATTATTACACAGACGATTGAGATCACACATCGATCATCACTACAAAATTCATACCTGCAGGTTTTCAGGACAATGAACTTTGATTCACAATCGTAACATTATTTTATTTTACACGTTTGACCTGAAGCAGGTTTAGACCCACATCAATCGCCTCCCTCTCAGGTCTAAAAATGCTGCATAGGATGACTAAAAAGCAGACATCTTAACTATAACAACCCATGATTCAATACTGATAACTAAACATTGAATAATTGTAGTGGCTAGAGGTTTAGCACTACCTTACAACCCTCTAGTTAACAGCCCGTAACTACCTGAGAAGGGGGGAGAGAGGAGGCGACAGAAAACACGGCCGTTTATTAGTGTCTAACCAGCCAAGTGGCTTTGTGTGTGTATGAGTACGCTTGCGTAACAGGCGAATGCTGACAGAGGCCAATTGCAAAAGGGGTGCGTCATTGGTCCACTCGGGCCCTCATGCACGCATCACTCACGCGAGGTGGCCGTCAGTCCACTACATAATTGCAACAAACCTCCGAAATTCCGTACATTGAATTCACCTAAGACCACTCGAGTTATTGCATGGTTAAAAGCTTTTACTGTGAGTCACGATATCCAGCTTTCGTATAGTAATTCAAAATATTAAGGGCAAAATTCCCACACCACTCAACACTTTAACTAAGACAACTAACTAAGACACTCAACACTTACATGTCACAATAGACAAGGCTTATATAAATCGGTTAAAATGTTTCAGCCACAATTTGGACACTTCTACATGACACAATAACGCGTTTAATAAGTGCAAAATTAAAATTCACTTACATTGACACACTCGTTTATAATGCTATACTAACGCACAAATCACGCTTTAATTCGTGCATAATCTCAGGGAAAGTCGGTGGCGTTCAGAACTGAATTACTCGAAATTACGCCTCCTGCTACTTGAAAATTTTTGCTTGACATTGTGGACTTTCACCTAGCATAACTTTATTACACCGCAGCTGAAGTAATGTTAAAATTAGAATCAAGCTTTTATCAGTGTTCTTTAAGCATAGTTACACAAAAGCATAAGTCATGCGGCATCAATGGGCGCGAACACACGCTCCAGCCCGCTTTCTTAGTAATTGCTGTAGGAAAAAAAATCAGACTGTTTTTTAGCATTAAATTAAACACAGAAATTCCACAGATGTGCAATTTAAATGCGCTATCTCCTCCGGTACAGATGACTCAGCGATTCCCTTTACACTGCCCTTTTTTAATGATGTGACAATAATCCCAGTTGCTGGGACAGATAATTGGTTCGCAATTGCCAAAAAAGCAATTGCTTTACTTCCTCGGGAACGTGTAAAAATGGCTAGACATTGCTCATGCTGCTTCATTTGGCACCAGTTGTACTTTTCAACCCTAATCATCAAGGCCTAGGTGCATGTGGGAGGTCAACAGTTACAATTAGTGCAAATAGACGCAATCCCACGCCCGAGTACTTTACACCTCCTGAACACATCTAAGACCCAAAGTGCATCTTTTTAAAAAAAGTCTTATGGAAAATTAAACTTAAAGAACTTTTGTAAGCAGAATGCATGCACAAGAAATTTACATAATCCTCGATAACCCTAAATCTTGATTGTTTTGCCTGTGAATCGGATTTCAATTTATTTTGCTAATCTCAGCTGTTAAAGGGGCTTCACAAACATTCAATCCATCTGCCACAACATGTGCTTTGGGGAATTGAGAAAAATCTGGGCGCAGAAAGTGTCAGTGCGCTGAGATGAGGAAAGCCGAAGGTATTGACGAAGGAAACTCGCGAGCTGACAAGAAAAATATTCCTGTGTGCTGCGTCAATTCTACATGTAACATAAGATATGCAGTAGATAATTGCTAAAATGCATGTCTGTAATCCATGAGCACATCCATTCTTTTGTTCCGAGCATTCTTCTTACAGCTACTGCATGCCTTGTGTGGACATGACGTGAACCGTGAATTACACGTAACGGTACAAATCATCTGCAGACCACCGAGAAAAAAGCAGTTAAGGTCGCAGGAGTAAATCACCGAAGCGGAACATCGCAGCGGTGTTTGCCACATGCTGCAAGCAATTATCAGTGAAATTGGACCGCCCTGTGTTTTTCTGAAGAGCACAAGATTCGGTTCCACCAGAAGAATCTCCTGAAAGCCGCTTAGTTTGCACTGGTTTAGTAAACTGCATTTTGAGCAAACCTTTGTCGTGCTTGTTAGAGGCTTGGCAACACAACGCGATTATCGAGGTATTAACTCACACCTGTGAATTCTACAAATTCCTTAGTCCTTTTTTACGACTGGTGTAATTTTCTATGGTGACAAAATTGATTAATTGGTTTTACAGTCGATGTCATTTTGTCCGTGATGTCTTTATAATTATTGGGGTATATCGTGACTTGCTTTTACTGGAGTTTCCTTTTAATTGAGTAGTTGGCATTATAAATAGTTTTTTGTATTTTATGATTTTAATGGATTTAATAACTGTTGGTGTTACTGTTAACAATATTCCAGTCCCATTATCAAAACCGAACAGTATAAGAAAAAAACTTGACGAATCTTCGTTCTTATTACAGTCCTTGAATCATGAACGGTCCATCATGCCGCGTCATTGCATTCCTAACAGGCAAACTGTAGTTAGTTTGTCAGAAATGTTGTGGAGAGCAGATCGCTACTCTTCAAAGCTCTGGCGGCACTTCGGACAAAAAGAACCTAAAGGCGGTGATGGTGGTATTTGGCGGTGTTCAAGCACCTCGAGAAATCACAAGCACAATCCGGTTACCAGTAACTGCTTTGAAATAAAAACTAGTGATACTTCCTAAAAACTAGCTCCTAAATACTTCGTTTGGCTGCATTTAATTTGTTCGACGCATCTTGCATTTTTGGCAAGAAAATTTGGCTCTGAGCCTCACAAAGGTGTTCTTGTTCTGGTACTTAGATTAATTATTTTTTTAAAAAAAAAACTAGTTGCTATGTTCGTCAAGGTAATTTTTAGCTTTAAAGTGCTCAAAAATTCGGTCAAATTTCATCACGTGTATGCAACTAAACATCCTGCCTGTGTTCGCTTGGAAGGTCAGGGTCAGTGTGGTTCATGTCTCCGGACGTGTGAATATTTGGGCAGTAACGCCGCCTCCCATGCAATGTACAGGAAAAGGTTATGGGTTAGAAATTTTGGGATTAAGACGTTTTTATTATAACACCATGCAGCTTTTGTGGACAAAATACTTGTAGTGAATAGTATTGATTCATGTCCATTAATCTGTTTGCTGCAGTCTGTGACACGCTACCTCCAGTTCAGCCATGGAGGACCACCTACTCTCACATATTTCGCTGCATGTACCTCTGCTGCTATCTGCTAAATTATTTTAACAATTCTGTTTTTGTACGTTAACTAGTTCACTATTGATCAAAACTACATTAGGCATATACTATGGCAAGAGCACGCATTCACCAGCACAACCTGTTTGACTTGTCTAGTAAACGGCAATCTCTGGTCTCTCACTTGTCTTTTCGGGCACCTTAGTTGCGTAAACGGGCCAAAGTCTACTCAACAGCCCTGGCGTGGCGCAATATTACAAGCTGGGGCCTCCGACATACTGTTAAAGTGACCCTGAGCAACGTGAGAAGGCACGAGTATAAGGTAGAAATGACACTAGGTCGTATTTGCTTCATTTTATATTAACCCGAGTTTACAGTCTCATGTTCTTGTTGAGGGCCCCAGCATGTGGTCTTGAAACACGCCGGGGCCACGGAATTAACCCTGGCCCGACTACTTTTCCCTGATATCCGAGATGAAGAAAAAGATCGGCGAAGACGTAGACGCAACCGTTTATTCAGAGCTCAACCACGTTAATGTCGTTGTGTCGTGTGTAGGGTTTGTAAGTGTGTATTTATACCTCGGATGTGTTAGTTATACATGCGCTAACATCGAGACCTATGTGTGAGGGTAATCCAGGATAAATATCCGTGTGAATGAGCGGGGAGTTGCAGATCCGCGCGGCTGGCGACATGCTGCGAAAAGGGGAACCCTGTGTCTATGAGTCCCAAAGCTATTCATAGGTGACACTCAAGCACTCAGGCGGCAGCCTGTAAAGTTAACCGCCTTAGCTTTGCTTTACAAAGATGGAAACTTACGCAACGTGGGCTATTCACTCGTTCCTAATGCCTTTGCTCGCACTCCTCAAGTACTTCTAAGCGCACGAATTTCTTTATTAGTTACTTAACCGAATTTACAGTCACTTGTAGAGAAAAATTATTGTCGTTAGTAAGTTAAAACAATAAAAAGTGGTGATAATTGGCTTTAACTTTGTGTCTATTGCCATGCGTGAGACTTATTGCGGCTACAAACGTGTCCCCCATGTCTTTTACCTAAATAGCCAACTAGTAAAAGACCATGGAAATAAATAGTATAAATGATGATCCCTATATCGTAAATTTGTAGTTTTACCTTATTTTCCTCTAACACTTAAAACAGTGACCTACAAAGTCCACTTGACTGTTCATTTTGATCTCTGGTTCACTAGAGTTAACTTTGATCTAATAAATACTGTATTCTTAATTATCATTTAACGAGTGACCAAATTTTCTAATCCAATGCAATGTGCACTGTAGTCTCAAAATGACTATTAGATTTGACTATCAGGATTAAAGATACAGAGGTGGGAGTGAAACAAATAAGGTGGAAAAGTAATGATGAATTAAAGTATGCCATATTGTGGTAATTAGGTGCTATGTTCAAAGACTACGTTTGTTTCGTGAAAATGGCAAGTGTTTATTTATGCGTTGACAAATTTTAAAAGGAATTATGTATTTTGTGGGAATGGAAATTCGATGAAAGATTTTAATTTTCATTTTTGCAAAATTGAAATAGCAGAGTTCAACCGACTACATATTCCTGACCGGAATTTGAGACTTCGCTCGTTTTACTATCAAAGTTCAAAACACAGAAACTTTATTTGCCTTTATGAAGCTGGCTAGTACACACCAAGATAAATTGTGCAGACCGGTCAGGAAGCCAGGTACGCGAATGCTTACTTAAACATGAGGCGATGAGAAAAAGTTTAATAATCCGACTATTGAGTTATTCCGTTTCGGAGAGTGGGTTATTTGTGCGACTTTCTGTAGAATTTTTCCGTAGGAGGAGGGTTTTATCAAAGGCCGACGTTTCTGCTAGCAAATCTTACAAAAGTTTCACACAATCTTATTTGTCCTCCAGTGAGTCAACGAATTTCAAAAACTGGGTTTCCTTAAATTCAAGTCACCTCTTCAGTCAAATTATCTCGCCTTGGGATATTTACTATGGACGTAAGTTAATGAAAGAAAAATGGAACTCGTGAAATAGAGAATAAAGACAACATTTGAAGGGGAAACAGGGATAAACACTACTAAAGTCACCTCACACGAGTTTAAAAAAGCTTTATTGCCGGTTTTTAAAACCCATGACATCAATGTAAATTCATTTGAAAGTTATTTTTAGCTATGTTCGACTCTTTCACTTGCTCATATCAAGCTTTTTATGAGGATAAAACAGAGACTTAAAAAACCGCTTTATAGGACTAATTGCTAAAAGCTTACGATGGTGGTAGCATCCCGTCGAATGATGGATAATCGAAACTTTAATGAAAGAAATCAGTTCGACACTGGAAGCATCAATGAAGGAAGGGATTTTCAGCTAACTGGAATCTCTGCGTTATCACTCAAAGTACCTCGTTACTAGAACGATTTAAAGACTGAACCAAAAAATGCACACAGCGGTTTATTAACCAGCTAGGCACAATGTATTATTGGGATGTTTGGGTGGGTGATTTTATCATGAACTTTTTAACAGCGACGAATAATTGTGTGTGGAAATCAAGGAAGGGTTTTTTAGCCGGAGATACTACTTATAAATGTCTGAATTTTTTAGAGAAATGTCGGCTGTCTATGTATTACAGGGATTTCCATAAAAATACTTTAACTGATCTACTGCGTCACTTTATGGAATGTGAAAAGTAGCAAGCGTGCTTTTGGTCATCACACTACTTGTCTGTGCAGACTGCACGTCACTTAACGCAATGGCATTTCGCAATACATTATTTAGGCATGGGCTGTGACCATATTACGTATTTTTTCGAAACAAAACACTTTTTAAAGACAATATTGAAAAATAGTTGAGCTTGTGATGCGAGTTTGTGTCAACTCACTTTTATTAAAAATAGGACTTCCGTGAGCTGGGTATGTGATGGAAAATATATGGATTCCATGAGCGTAAGAAACGTTGCTAAATCTAGTTTATAATTCATTCTAATCACAAAAAGGGAGTTCAACAGATTTGAATGAAAAATCATCCCTTCCGACTTCCACCTCTGATGACAGTAAGTCTCGTAAAATTCGGTCGCATTTGTAATTTTTTTGGATGGCTTTACGGACTCAATCCCCATTAAATGTGCTTTAATGATGTTGCAATGCCTTATAATGGCATTTTAGGCAAATTTGGATTCACTCATTTATAATTTCAGACCAAGATATAGCCTTTACTTAATACGATCGTGTCGTCCTACTTATCCGTCCTATTATCAATAGCTGACTGAAGGAGTAATATGACATGGGACGTGACACGAGCAATAAAACCCACATATTCGAAACATCAAAGATGACTGCCAAGAATAGGAGCAAAAATTGAAGTCAAAAAGCAACGTGACCGGTTAGCTATTCATTGTCGGAAAAACAACGGCTATTTATACCAACTAGACAAGCAAAAATCTTAAATCTTTTATAATTATCTGAGAAGAAACTCAAAAACATATCCCATTCCAACAATGGGTATCACCAACACAGCCAGGAAACCTGGTCGTGCAACAAGCTCAGGAAAAGTAGACAAGTAGACGAAAGATTTCAATGATGGGAAAACTTAGAACACATTCTGCCTAGTAACTGGTACAACTACAAATAGGAGTGTGAGGCCAAATGCATGTTCTTCCACGAATTCCAGCCTCTTTAGCAATCTATGCATACCGAAAAGTTCAACCAAGAACAAAGATGACCGATTCATTAGCACGGCACTAAGGAATCCGATTAGGAATAATAACGGTTGGCAAAGCCATGCACACTTCGCTACATGTACGTAACGTATGTTTTGAAAAAAGGAGTTCACAATCGACTTCAGCTAATCAAAAACAATGCCTGTTCACCTGGCCTCACGCATCAGGTGATTCTGAGTGCCAAAAGATACCAACAAGATGGCTCAGTGGCAGGTTTACCTGTAAACCAATCTTGAAAAAACTGCACTTCAGACAAAGATTGGGAATCCGAGATGGTCGGAAAAAGCAAGCCTGTGTGATTAAGCGCAACCAAATTTACTAAACTACCAGTCCCTATAAACCACTTGTCATTAGGCACGAATCTGTTCCAATTGTCCGCACATTGCTCTCTACAAACGCTCATTAGTGTTTGGCATCCGTCAAAAACTGGTAAGCATAGATCTATGAGATATTGTCACCCTACTTCTCCACCTTCTTGCTATACCTGACAAAATCCTCACATCTAGCATTTTGCTTTAGAATAAATAGTGCAAATTATTCTTTTTTAGGTCATGGAAGAGATAGTGGTGTGTCTAAACACCGTTTCTTTAATGTCTTGTGCCGATCGCCTGCAATTGCTTGAAATCCTAAGACACTACCTAAATAACGATTCACTCCAGCGTTTGAAATCATTAAAATGGTCGCCTGAAATATTCCTTATTGCATTCATTTTTGATTGAGCAGAAGGGTAAACTAAGCATTTTTTGCACCTAGACAGTTCTGTGTCCCAGGGATAAAACTAAATATTAATCTCAGCCAGTGTCGCGTGGGCATTATAGCGTCCATGTGCCATCAATGTGAAGACAATGTCGGATACACTAGCCTTTGAAATGTCGGAAGCTTAATTGCCTTTGAATCTGGCTATCGCTTGCACGTAAATCTGTCGTGAATATAAAATTCGTACATAAACAAGCCTTTTGAATAACGCACCATTGTAAGCATATTCTTACAAAATTATCTTAAGATTACGTGTGCATCTCTTTTTAGGTGACAGTTGCTTTCATAGTATGGAAGTTTGAGAGGTTTAATAATAATAATAATGGTGTCTCAGTATTATTTTTATTAGGCATTAATGACAACTAGACAGCCCCCTAAAAGCGCTTCAATGAAAGTTAGCCTGATCACATAAAGCATACAGGCCATGATTTGGGATAAACACCTATCATGGTAGTCAAAAAAACAGTTCAAAAAACAGAATTTGAACAAACCTGATTGTTTGCTTATATTATAACATGACTCTACAGAACAATAATCAGTTTTGAGTTTTGCAACTGAACTAATTGATGAATTGCATTTACCTACAGTTCGATTAAGGAATCAGTTCACAAAAAGCTATTGGACTTGTGTGTTCATTAAAACAAATGAACGTAAGTGTATTAGTTCTGCACAGCTTACACGCAAGCTGGTGTTTACAAGAACCAAATGTATTTGTGTGTCGCCACCAAAATGACTGTCCATAAGTAGAGCACGTCGTGGTTCCCAGCCAGCAGCTCTAAGTACAAATTTGGTGATTTTCCACAATTGAACCTCACTTAGAAACACGTAGAACCACGTCAGCTAGGAAAATTTAAACGACATTTCATTTCATAGATGTGCTTTTCTTTCGTAGAGCAATTAAAGCAATTGCAATCAAACAGCGAGAAACTGGGTCTATCACAAATTTTCACTAATGTAACCATTGCGTTGTTGCACCAATATCTTTCAATTACGTAGCATTGGAACAAAAAGAGCTTAATTAATTTTAACGGTTTGCATATAACTAACAAACAACGGAAAAGTACAATAAAAATGCAGTGTATTTGCTGGTTAAGCACTGATATTCAGATCGTTTTATACTTCAACTTCATGAAATAACTTTCTTTCATGTCGTACAGCAATTAGACTAGGAGTGTTATCATGGTAACGGAATTAGAGGCCTAACACAAACATTGTCGTCCTCTCAATTTTAATATGTTTTAAAATCGCTTGGATGTGAATTCGATAACTTTTCTTTGGTGTGGACAATTCACTATCTCATCAAATACTAACAATGTGCAGATTCGAAAACCGACTAAATTGCAAACTGAAATTAGTATGCTAGAGTAAGCACCCAAAATTATAAACGGTACAGGCAAGAAAAAGGAGCGTTGTAATAAAAAACAAAGGCTTCAAACCAATTTGCAGGATGCATAATTGGCGTCAGAAGCCTAAAATCGATACAAATCAACCGTGGGCGGTCAGTTGAATATATAATACACGGGAAGAACTAAGGTAACCAGCCACTGTTTTATGCAACGAATTATCGTAACTTTGCATTCGGTTGCGTGGTGACGAAAACAAGTTTTTAGTGGTTGGTTGGACCAACGACGTACTTTCAGTTGTTGATTTCGACGAAGCTAACCCGTCGGATGACTGGAGTAATTTGCATTAAAGGAAACTGTTGCCATTGAGTCTGAGATTTATGCAAATGAGTCATCGCCATGAGAGCAGAATGTTGAGGTTGATAGGACTCTGAGCTTGACGAAGACCTTTTTCTGTTGGTAGAATTATTGGAACTACGATCATAGACTCCACACTTTTGACAAACTCGAGGCTAACTTATTTGATCCTGTGGCGAGCGCCAACCGAGCACAGTCATCAGTCGTGAGCGAACGCAGTGTGCAAGCGTGAGCGAACACGATTCAACTGATCTACGTGAATGCCCTTTACGCAACTCTGCTCGTTCAGAGATCAATGCTTAGCAAAGCTATATAAACGCACTTGTTATCCTGTACAAACACACACGCTGCTGTTGCATCAATAAATTGGTTGAGCTACGCGCCATCTGCATTTTCTACTCTTCTTCTGGTCGGGCCGTGTCAACGCAGGATGTCGGCCCTGATGTGGTTCCCAAAACCGCATTGGGACCGCTACAGTCCTAGTTGATAATAGCGTCCATTATTTCATTCCAAAGTCACTATAGATAGTAGAATACAGCAGGGAGAAAGAGGGGTGGCCAATTAAGGGGATACATTTATGTTATTGTGTCTGGGCTGGCGGGTGTTCACTCTTGCGCAGGGTGAGTCTGCAGTGAAATAAAAACAATAGTTTATGCACTAGCGTTATTACTGCTCACAACGCTCTGGCAGCACTTTTTAGCTTTTGTAGTGTATAGACCAGACGTTTAGTGGTTTACCGAAGAACATTCATGGTTTTGATTTAAATGCTGACTACACCTCAGCGTCTCATTTTCAATTATTAGACTCAGATCACCACATTTGCGTTTTCTAACATAACCTAAAGCTTAAATTGCGCCAAAAGACTGAATGGTGCCCGTTATAACCAACTGCCTTATTCTTATATAGGCATTAGGAGTTGGAGAGTCAATAATTTGAATGAACTTGTCAATCGTCCTGTCGCATAAAAGAATAATCCAAAGCAAGTATCTATAAATTTGTGCGTGTTCTAGGTGGAGTTCGAGTCAGTTTGCCTATCGCGTGAAAACATTTTATGCGAACACAATGGTGGCCAACAATTTGCTGAGTGACCATTCAAGTGGTTAAGATTGACGTAAACACTTGCAAAGATGTGTCCATAGCACCTATCGTAAACATTGGATCGTAGGACATACGTGTCAATGCAGGGACCTATCAGCACTAAAAGTCCATTTGGTCATACATCTTATGGACTCTTGTACGTACATTTCATTATTTTAAGAAACCGAATGCTATAATTGACATTTTCTCCTTGAAAATATTGAACATGCCAAATTAAGATTCTGGATAATGACGTTGCGGGAATATACTCAAAAAATCTACGATAATGAAATGATCTTGTTGTCGCATAGTTCAAGCGACGTCATTCTGTAGTCACTCCAGGTTACGCCCGCCAATTCTTAGAAGAGGGCTCTGATGTTTAATTACTGGTCAAATAACCAGCTAGAGCATCATGAATTCGATTTCAAGTTCTAGGTATCCATTTAACCTAACCCATTTCAAGGTTAAATTAATGTCTGGAACTCAAATGTGCGCAATATTTGATACTTATAAACCCCTATTTTAAATTACATATATAAGTTTAAATAAGTTTTAGAACTAATACTTTTCATTGACAGTGACTAGGCCAATGCAACCTTGACTTTAATGAGCTTAGAAGCTTCCTAGAACAGCGATTCAGGGGAAACATCAAGTTGCAAAAATTAAATTGGCATTTGATTTTTTGTAAATAAAACCCGGACAGTGTCCATATTTGGCTAAATATTGACCTACAACAACAGTCCATAGAAAACTCGCTTCATAAACAACCATTTTCCAAGAAGTTAATATAAATAATTGATGTGCTGGATTTTGAGGTGTGAAAGGACACTTTTAATGGCCTTGTCTTAATGACACAAGCTGCAGTATGTGAATAAATTTTACGATTTGTGATGAGTCAATATTTATATGGTACTTATCTAAAGGAACCTTGTACAACTGTACGAGGCTCACAAGCAGTCTTCTTGTTATCATCATGCCTTCAAGAAGCAGTCTTTAAGGTACATTTACGGTGTACACAATTTACGACTGGCAATACACGCAAGCGAAACACTGCCTAGCGTTTCAGAGAGAATGATCGATCTAACATTTAACACAAAGTCAGGTATTTAGGCTTCTCTATGGAAAACACCAAGTAGGCTACAAGGACTTCATTACACATTGGGCAAATGTGAAGTTACAAAATCTACTCTCTTAGGACTTACGTGGGCATTTCTAGTAAATCGTAACAACTCTGTCCTATTCAAACCCAAAAATCTTTACTAAATCATTCTACCATTCACATGGTTACGGAATCAATAGGCCTAGATGTATTGCATTTTTTTAATTATTTTAAACAGATTAAAGTGGCCTAGTAACACCTTAAAATTGACTAATTAAAAAATATAATGGTTGTAATCAGAAATGAACTTTATTGAATTTAATTATTTATCATTTTACGGAGTATGCCTAAGTTTGTCTCCATTTGTCAGTGCCCAGGTCTCTCAAGGTAAAAGGATATTGCTTCTGAATATTATCTTGCAGTAACCTTTCATTGTGGCTGTAATTTGAACGGATTAAGAAATAGTCAACAATAGATTACTTCGTGATCACGACAGGCAAATTCGTGGTTTTAATACAAGTTCAACTCACACTAAACGCCCTCAGATCTAATGTGGAAAAAGTTGATTAAGCGTTACTTGTTTTTGCAAGATTTAAATTGTGTAAGTACGACCGAAGCTGTATACAAGGTGAATTATCCAAAGTTACTGTATAATTCATGTATCTCGCAATTAAAAGTTCTTGGAAACAAAATTTAGGCCACAACGCTGAGAATCAGTATTTTTGTTTTGTTTTGGCTAAAAGATGCTTTTGAGCCTTACGACCAATGTTTGTGTGCCTTCGCTTTTAGTCACCACAACCCCACGTCTGCATCCCGTTACCTAATTGCATGTTTGTGGTTGACTGTCTCCCTGCTCCACCTCTGTCTAACGCAGCTCTGTTCTCTAGAGGCTTAAATGTATACACGCAGCCGGAACATTAATAGTTATATTCGGTGCTGAAGATAAATGAGTTAGCCAAGGGGTTATTATGCCTCACTTTAAAAGGTAAGCAATTTAAGCAAATTTCTTTAGCAAAGGTAAAAGTCTACATTTCGTGTGACCTGAGAACAGACGTGAATACGTTGCAAAGTGTAATAATCCCATGATCCTCCATTTATTTAGGAATAAGCCGCGTATTTAACTTAAAGTAACTGGATTTACCACTAGTCAAAAAGGATCGATATTTTCACTTCGGCTGTTAAAAATCATGACAGAAAAAATGATCCTACGTGCTCTGCATGTCGCCACAAAAGGTGACAGACCAGCTTGTCATGTATTTTGTTTCATTCAGTTTTCATTATGTAGAAAAAAAAGGATCTGAGTTGATTTCTAGTTAGCTGATTACATTCATTCAATATCATCACAAGGAGGAAGAATTTTAGTTAAATGAATAATTCACATCTTATGCTTAACCCATGTATGCCAAAGGAGTTAGTTTGGCAGAAATTGACAATGTGCATGATTAGAAAATTGGACAATGAACAGTTGAATCTCAAACTGCAGTTTCATGAAAAAATAAGGTCGCTGAGATATAAACGACCAGCGGCCTTTATCGATGCTGCTGTTTGCCTTACTTTCGTTTACAACTGATAGAAAGATTTAAATGCAGTAGAATATTACTAAACTAATCCAGTCAGCTAGATTTTCTCTTTCCTTCGCTAGGCCAAATAATTATCCCTTTAATCTACCGCTAAATGTCATCTGATTATGTAAAATAAAAAAATAATCCTGACGATAAACGGAAATTCAACCACAATCTTAACTTAGTTTTAGCAACCTGAAACTCAGGTGCCTCAAAGCAAAACAATTAACTATTACGTTTGACGTTGTAAAGATTTGTTTTCTTCACATGGCAGCCATTTTTTACACAGGAGAGCCAATTCGACTGACAGCAGCCACCGTCCGTAGTGCTTGCGCTGGCCTTTGGGCCCCAGAACCTCAGTAGAACACTACGGGAACAGTTTTAACCAACTCGTAAATGGAGAACGCGGTTTTGGCACAAGTTTATTTGGAAGTTTTACAGTTGCTGATGGTTACAGAATGTTTCAGCGCGATGCGTAAATAGGCGTAATAACTATTTGCGAGACATTCTAAGTAAATTTTGATGATTAATGGACATGTGGTGACTGAAAGGCCTTCATCTGGGCATTTGGAAAATAAATACGATTGCTCTGCTGCATACTGAATGATCTCTAACCAAGTTTATGCAAGTAAATATACATTGAACTTCAAACTTTACACATTATCACGCATTCTTTATCGGGGATTTCGGTTGGTTTTTAGATACCAAAACTTTTTGCTTGTGTAGCTAAGGACGAACTAAGCTTTTTTAGATCCGATTTGTAAGTTCTCTTTCGAAGGCTCATGTTTACGGGGCCAGGTTCAAGAAATTCCTAAGTGTATTTTTGAGTATCTGATGATAGGCTAGGGCCCCATTCTCAATTGTCAGCTTACCGATTCATGTTATTTATTAATATATATTGCTAATTCCATGTACTAAAACGGAGAAGCCCACCAGCTGTTTCAGTCGTTTACCAGCAGTTTCAGCCTCCACAAAACGGCAGGTTCAATGTTTGCAAGAAAACATAACTTTTGCTGTGAGCCAAAACGCCACAAATGGTGCGACAATCACGAAACCCCCTACTTCCGAGGGCTCATTAACAATAATTACTTATTCTGTAAATCCTTAGCCCAACATTCGGGCTTCAAGTAAAATTTGGTGTAACGAGGTATAGCCCGGCCATTCACTTAATAAATACACTGCTTACATATGTCCTCCGACCTGCGAAGTAGGGTATTTTCATCATACTTTCAACCATTTTTTAGATTCTCACTGTTTACTGGCACGCATTAAATTCATTGAGAGGTTGGTTTAGTCGACTTTAATAAAGCATTCGTTCATGCATTCGATTAAAATGCAGAAAAATTATAGTCAATACGACTAGCTATAAGTGATTTGTTAAGAGATCTTCCTACAGTAGCTTAAAATAAAGTTTCCTGAATAAAATGCTATTGTGATGACAAATTGTACCCCAGTTTATTCAAGAAGAAATTGTGACGACATGTTTAAATAATCGCTAGCATTGGTAGATGTAAAAATTGAGTTATTACTTTTAACCAGCTAAATGGAGCAAGGGTTTATTCCTTAAAGACTTGTATTTAATTATTAAGTAGGACTGAAAAATCGTGCTAATCTATTTTCAGCTTAAAAGGCATGTCCCTGATACGCAGAGATGGGAAATATCTCCACTAATTGTAAAAAAAAGCTTTGTGCTATTCTAAGGACTAATAAGGCTGACTTTATTATCAGTGAGTATTTAGAGTTGAACAGAATAAATTAGTCTAATTATACTGATTCCGTCAAAATTTAAAAGAGTTGAATAAATACTGCTGGTTACATTGCTAGTTCCTCATATGAAAGAAATTAGGGTGCTCTAATTTAACTGGCTTTTATACCAGTGAAACATTGAACTAATGTAAACATTCGAAGGTCGTGATAGAGAAGCTAACCATTTGAACTGCAGAAAATAAACTCAATAAAATGCCTAGACTGGTGTTTAGTTTTAAGACAGACACTTATTTGGTTTTACAATCCGTATATTGAACTGTAAAGCATGAATTTTCATCCACACAGGCTTTTTGATTAATAAGTCATTCAGACTTACCAGGCCTACAGTACATAATCGTGCATTTTAAGAAACCCAGGTACCTGTAAAAATATCAAGTGCATTAAAAAAACCGGCGAAAACAGCGCAGAATTAGCCGCAGAACCTCGATGTGACAAAATTTTCACATATATCATAATTTGCTAGAAAGCAGGGTTCTGTTTAGACTTAATGCATCTACCAATATATCAAACCTCTGAGCGCAATAAAAATGCCACTTCCACTTCATTATGCCACCGCGCATAATTGGGGAATGTGGAGTTTTACCAGCAAACCAGAAGTTTGATACTCGTCTAGGACGTTTGATAAAGTAGCCTGTTTTTGAGTTTAAAACTTAATTACAGAAGGCAAGGGTACTTTTGTTTGTATAGATGATGGCTGTTTTTAATGCCCCAAGGTTTATAGCTTCCTGAAGTAAATCTGCCTCTTTATAAATACCAATAGTAAAGTTAACGTTGGTTATTTTCCTTGACAGATGTAGGGGCTCACGTCTTTTAAAATGAATGAAGCGTCGCCAAATTTTATTCTTTCGTCTGCTTTTAACTAGGCCGACATCAGCACCTTATTAAAATCTCAATATTTTAACATAAATCTGACATCAAAAATATACTGAACATAATTCCTTGACTATTTGGGGAAGTCACTCATTTGTGTTTCGAAAGCTTAAACAGAGTAAGACCACGGTGTTCGGTTATTTTACAACCCCACTGCCTTACCACACGAGTTCCTACGGTGGAGAAAAAAATAGTGACAATTTCACAAGTGCAATGTGGGCTTTGTGTCCATAAAAAGACAACCAATAAATACCACCTAGGGTAAATAACAGTGCACGAACTGCTGAAATGAATCAATAAATTTAACCATGAGTAACCTAAAGCTAGTTGAGATCACGTGCAGTACATGCATAATAATTGAGTTTAATGTAAATCGTTTTTATTTTAAATTTGCCTTCTTGATTTTTCTTAGACAGTAGAGAAGATTATTTAAGTTCAGACAAAATTTTGCCAGAATTTCCTAAATTCCGTGTCATTTGTTTTGGCTGCGGCAAACCATTCAAAATTTGTACAGGAAACGCTCAATTAGTGCATGTGTGCCTTGTAGAAAGTGTCGGCAATGACATTTATAGTCCCAATAAAATGTTAGATGTTGGGTATGAACCGTGGAACATAGTAGGGACATATACGGCAAGTACGACTCAGATAATGCATTAGCTGCATACGTCAGACGTTTACATTGTACAATTAGCGTAAACGCATATCTTTCTAGCAATACAGTTGTGACTTATTACACTGCCTCATTTATTACTTAAAATTCCGATTTACCCTAGTTTTCTCAATGTGAAACAGTAACCTGGGCCAATTTAACAGAGAAACACGATATTGTGGTGAATTGCATTCAGTTACTTCGTTCATCTCCGAAACGTAACTCCTGGTTTCTCTACTGCTGTATGGATTCTACGTGTCTTAAATTCATCTTCATAATTAACTTTACTCCAAACTTCTGTCGCCCGATCTTGTCAGAAAACGTTGTACCCGGGTGCGTCTTGGAGTTACAAACAGGCGGGGTTTTATGAACAGATACAAATTGGTTGAGCAATTAAGGAAATGGCCAAGTTCTCTCGTACTAGGCCCTATAATTCTCCCAGTTTATCATCGAAGCTAGACTTCAAAAACAGGTATCTCAATACTTAATCAAAAGCAGCATGAAGATGCAAAATGATGGATAGCATTGGTTTCAGATGGACTCAGAACATTAGTGCGATTTGTTGAAATCGTCTAATCCATGTTCACCGATACTCTGTCCATGTCAAAAACCGGTCGCCGCCTACATAATGCTGGTGCAAAAGCACTAACCACTTACAAAAGTGTTATTTAAAATCAAGGAGGCCTTAGTAAAGAAGGGTATTTATTCGCAAACAACTTGGTTGGTGAAAGTAGGAAACATGTGAATTAGTTGCTTATCCATGTTTACTTTGAACACACAGCTGAAACCAACTAAGAGTGAGTTAATGATTTATCAGGGCAATAAGCAATCATGATAGGAAGTGACGTGCACCACCACAAGAGGTGGTGCTCCTGGCGAGTCAACATGACTATCGACACCAAACATGCCAGTGTTGAAAACAGAATGGTACATGCGCAGCAGAAGGGGCATTCGTAATCAAAAATTCAAGCATCCACGCCCATCGTCGTCGGCGTTGATAAGGCACTCTGGCGCTTACGCCGTTACCACTGCGTCGATGTAGCCATTAACTGGTGTAACTCTAAGGAAAGCTGAAGGTCCGTGGACGCTGGCAATGTCCAACTAAATTTCAGGTTAATACCATTATTTAACCCATTCCCAGTGGTCTGGCAAAATGGCCTTTTAACGAAGCCACACCGGAGCAATGTTAAGGTCACTCCTCTGCTTATTGAGTGCTTTCCCAGACACGTTTCTGCAAATAATAATTTTTAGGGCAACGTAAATCTTATCAGATCAGTCAATTCGTAATGATAAGTAAGGATGTTGAATATTTGTTCATGCAGGATGGTTTGAGTCAAAGTCGAGTCCTATACCCAAAAAGGTTCCTTTTAATTGGTCTTTTTCTACATTTATGCACTTTCTTTTCATTAACTTAACCTCCCATTCATTTTAATTAAATATATCAGTGCTCCAGGAAAACTGGGCTTTGATATTTGCAAACATGCATCACCACCAATCAGACACAAGGCCAAAGAGGCCTACGCCTGGCCTCCCGCTAATGCCGATAAGTGCTAATCTAATTACTTCCTGGTGTACATGCGCTTTTAATTCAAGTCGTCCCTTTGAGACCTCGATAGGACATTCAATATTGACTATTTGAGGATGGCAGCATCTGGTAAGACAAACCATCCATTTGGAATGCTGTGCAATTCATTTTAATAGTGCTGATTAGGTTTAACCAATATTATGGAAAATTAAAAATGGAGCAGAGGCACTAGTTAGGAATTTTGGTTTTGACACAGTTAATCCTAATTCACTAACATTGCCTATCGGGGACAAAAAATATTTTATAAAAAAATTGTGCATTAGACAGCTTTGATTTTTTGGCAGTCCACTCGTAAATGATTGTCATTGGAGCAAAATATTTGTGCACACAATTTAAACAAATACACTTGTATAAGTCAACGTAAAAGATCTTACTCCCAAACTAGTATGAAATACAGTTAGACAGCCTATTGTTCTGGTGCTATGGTATTTGTCACGAATGTGTGTTCATGTTAACTGGCACAAATATCACTTATTTCTCTGTGTTTAAGATAAGAAAATAGCTTATAACGCCTGGTCGGAATGCGACCACAGATAATTCTCAAAAATAGCATTTCGATCAGGCAAATTAGACACACAAGACCCATCGTGAGTTAGTATGGGCTTTACACAATCAGCAGAAAGCATGGAAATCAGTGATAAGACCTAATGTAAAATTCGCTTCATTAGGTCGTTGGAACTCACCAAACGTGAACTGGATCCAGCGCACTGTGTTTAAAATTGAAAACACAGTATATTACGGAAGTGAGGTAACATGACCGATAACTCTAGACTTCAAATAAGGTCATCAATGCAAATGCCTGCAACCTCAAGCTGAATAAGTGGCTTAAGGAAGACCTTCTATGCGTACACCAAGCGCAACAAAAGTGAACAGAAAAATTACAGGAATCGGAGAATTCATGACATTTTACATTAAAAGGTGTTCTTCAAGCATCCCAGTAATCCATCGCCTTATATGCAAATTAGAACATCTGTAGCCGCAGCTAAGTGGTATCCGGTGAAAAGTAAAAAGTCTCGAGACACTCAATTCTTATGAAAAAAGCAGCCTCATTTGTGCATCAGTTTATTTACAAAAGGGTTTGAAGAGTGTTGGAGTTAGCATGATAGTTGATCCCCTAATAGGCTAATTCACGAGCACATTTTCCAAGAAGCCGAGAAATACGAGACCTTTGTTTCTGCCAGCACACTTCACCGAAGCGTGGCGAAATTCCAGAAAAACGGACCACCATTTTTACAAATTTGATGAGAAAATGTGCCGTTAAAATGCTCAAAAAACTCAAATGTTAAAACGTTTATTGTTTTTTTCATATAAAAAACTCTAGTCCAAATTGGCATTTCTTTGCCAGAAGCACTCAATCTCAAGATATTTATTTTTATGTCAATTTTGGTTGATCCAATCAATGTTTAGGTGACCTCTGTGGTATGCAATGTTCCTGACGCCTAGGTATCCTCAATACAAAAAACATAGACAACGACGATTGGCGATTTGGCATAAATTCCATTTGTGCTGACGAATGCTCACAGGCTCTTTCTGGAAGTCAAATCTATCAATTTTCCATGGACTTACATTAAGGCCAGATTTGCATTTTAAAAGTCCTATATGTCATGAAAGTGTAAATGCAAATTAGTACGCAAAATATGTTTAATGTTCCGAATGTTACTCATATACGACGAGCCCCGAGAGTGCCGATATTCGCAATGCGTGCAGCCGATGACATCCTTCGACAACACCTAGTTAAATAGGAAGGCATTAATTGCCAGCTAGATAGCCGTAGTGTTTAGTGGTGAGGTCGCTTCTTTAAGTCAGACCACGTAACCACGATTTCGGGAGGACTAAATGCAGCATTCATGTACTACTTCTGACATAATTAACGAGTTCCATTCCGAAAAGTTTGGAGCGAGTTCAACCAGTCACGCAAACATTTTCGCGACCTAGTCCAATTCGATTATGACAAAAACCGAAACGACCGTTAGGCGAAGGAATAAAGGGTTTTATTCATGTTTCATGAGTGCATATTTCATTTCAAGATACTACTTTTGTAGTGTTTCGTTCGGTATTAATTCCACTACTTCTAGTCAGTCTTGCATAAATTTTAACTCAAGTAAAGCGTTTAATTCCAAATAATCCCAGCAAAAGCATGCGCAGGAGCGGAAACGAGTGACTCATTTTCACACAACCCCGTGAAGAGCAATTTATTACGACTTTCAGTACAACGGATGTTCGACGAAGTGCCCATTGTTAGAAATCAGGAGGTTGCAAATCAGCCGACTAAATTTCTTCTACTTACTAAGACGTTGAGAATTCCTGTCTTACATAATTACATATTTAAGTAGGTACAATATTAATATTCACGCATCTTGAGAAATGTACCAAAGTACCTAGGACTTGTATCTAGACAAGCAAGCGGACAGTGGGAGCAACCCGAACGGCTCATCTTCAGCAACTCAGAAAGGAGTATGCTGCCAGGGTGCCAAGATTAGTTCTTGCCTCGAAACGGTCTCGGTTTTGTTTATGCGCAGCCGGTGAGTCATGCTCCCGTCTCAAACTGGACACCCAGTGTGGCGACACAGGAGTTACGGGCTTCACCAATCACTAGGACTTAACAGATTAAGATAATAACACCCTAAACACAGTCGATTTCTGCCTAAGAATTAAATAAGACCTCATCTGACTAGTGAACATGTGACAGTCACAACAAATCAACAAACTAAGGCATTAACCACGCTTTTCAGAATTAAGTAGTGGCGCGCCTGCCGCCTGTTGTTAGAACACGGCGAATGGCCTGAGCTCGCTGGAAACAAACCTCTGTATCAGTGAATGAGACCCTTAGTTCAACAAGCAAGGCTTTCTGCTAATCACAAGTGAAATACTTTGAGGACGCAACATAACTGTAAGTGCACATGCAGCTAAAAACAGCGAAATGTACTATGAACGTTCCCAGCACTCGTCAGAACAAAAAACTCAGATCTATAAATATCAAGTCATTTATCATGTGATTTGATGTGTACTGAAAGACTTTAGAGCACAGGACAGGAAGGGGAAATTGGGCACGATAAGATCAAGAATGCCCGGGAAATGCAGTTAAAAGCCCAATAATCATCACCATTATTACATTGAGGAAGCATTTGAAGGACTGGCGCCAGTTCCCTTAGAGGCTGACCCGGATGAGGAAGCGAAGATTCCACTGAGACCTTTCATCAGCCCCGCACTCAACTTCGGGTGAGGGGTCATCGCCATTGGCATCTCCGTATGGTGGTGAGGAACAGGCGCTGAGGTCGTTGGGGTAAGCTTATTTAACTCCAGTAGGCTCTCGCGCAGGTGTGGCGCATTTGGCCTCTGTATGACGGCGAGCTGCTCCCTATTAAGCAGCGTGGGTGTGTCCTCCCAGTTGCCACCACTGCCGGGAGTTGAATCAGATAAAAAAACCAGCTGAAAGTAACTGGCTAATTGGGCAAGTTCGCGACTCATAGAGCTGGCACTTGCACGCATTGCCTCCTCTATGTACAGACCCTCTAGGCGCTTCAACTCCTCCGTTGACAGTGGAGACTAAAACAATAAAACCAGCAAATTGGATTAATTAGGTTTTTATAAAGGTTCCCTTTCAGTCTGCAAAGTTGCAGTAAACTTTGATCGAGTATTGTTTTCGACTTGTTGCATGCATCTGTTATAGTTTTGTTAAAATAACAGCAATCGTACACAACCCACGCAACAACAACACTGGAGCCACACACCGCAGTTCCAACAGTCACGTTTGACAAGCTCACCCACGACCACATGGATTCCGACTGGTTTGGTCGGATTGGGGCCACTTAGGAGAGGCACCGTGGTGGCAACAAGGCAAACAAGATCTCTGAGGTGCAACCCTTCACGTCGCATAGCACAGTATAGAAACGACACGAACACAACAGCTGCAAAAAATCTGGAAGGGTAAATAGGCACCGAGATATTTAACATGAACTGATGGAGGAGCAGGAGTCTACCTAGATAAAAGTATGGAGCCACAGGACTGCATTAATAAATAAACACATGTTGGACTAGTGAGCGGGCGTCGCATAAAAAATGAAGCAGCCAACAATTGTTCAAAAAAAACGAAAACTAAACGTTTAAAGATGACTAACGCGTTCAAACAGATCACAGTCTAATTCATGTTGAAGAAACACAAAGCCACAAGTCGAATAGCCTCAGACGACTTGGTCCTTCTAACACCACACAACGAATAGTGTATTAAACCTTACAACGTTAAAATTTTGCAACTCGAAATCAGCATTGAACTTAGTTTTGAAATTGTGTATTTCGACATTTCAAGTAGGTTATTTATGAACAAAGAAAAAGGCAGAACATCTTGTTGTCGGTTAAAAACTCAGCAATGTCTACCATTAGAGTGAGTTACATGAGTCTAAAGAAGGTTGGCAAAGTTGCCGTAGTCGGTGAACAGAGCTAAAATCACTTTCATCAAATAAACCACAAAAGGACTTCAATGTGACAGCGATATCTTACCTAATTCGTCACCAGTACATCCAATTAAATCTCTTGTACCGCAGTGGTGCCAAATCAACACAAACCATGTGCTGAAGCGCAATTTCGGGTAAAAGGAATTTAGATTATTTGTGGAACAGCAGTGACTTGCTACTGGCTATTTAACATACGCGAGGATCCCACATGGGAAACCAGAGTCAAATAAAGTCAGAATTTCGATCTGATTAAGGTTGAAAACTTGTCAATCGATTTCGGCGTTTTTACTGAGGCTTTTGCAGTAATTCACATCACAACCTTCATTTTGCCTAAAGTAACACTGAATCAGACCGATTGGCGAACTAGAGTGAGTACACAACAGAATAACATACACAAAATAAAAGTTCACGTATAAACTGAGGGAAACACCCATGCCCAAACAACGCCCTGCTTCCCTAAACGAGACAACACCGTGGAAGCTGAAGGAGTTGGGAGTTAGCTGTTTGAACTGATGGACCACCCACCACAATTAAATATTGGTACTATCCATCAGCTGGGTCAACGAATAATCCAAATATAGGGGCTTTTGAAGCAGTAGGGGTGAAAAGAGCTTTAAGCAAGTGTGCCTTACCAAAACGTGGGACGCGAACTTGTTGAGGAGCTTAGACCTGCACGAAGTGAACACGTCAGGTGGGAGACTGTTCTCGCTAACGTTCGGTTTTTGACTAGTTAAAGCAATGAGGTATTTTGCAACAGTCTTCAGGGCCTAAAAACAAGGGATACAACATATTTGCATTGCAAAGAAAACGAGTGTGTCTGCATGACTTTGCGAACCTTTGAGTCTCGGAGAGCAGGGGATTCGGCCCCCGAAACGTCGCAACCCTTGCAGAGCGACGGGCAGAGGCCACGGAGGAAGAGCAGATTACACAAGACAACATTTGTAGATTGCAATTCTGGGCATTTCTAAAGACACAAAAATCAGTCATCATAGTATCCCATTAGACAGATGGCTGCTGGGAGGGTAACGCGCAATCAGATGAAATCAAGGCAAATACCTGTAGTTCGGAATAAATCCAGCGAATTTGAAGAGGGAATTCTTTGGCGTATTCTAGCA
This sequence comes from Mesocestoides corti, assembly GCA_900604375.1. Lineage (NCBI taxonomy): Eukaryota > Metazoa > Platyhelminthes > Cestoda > Cyclophyllidea > Mesocestoididae > Mesocestoides > Mesocestoides corti. The sequence goes on along the minus strand of UXSR01005366.1, from coordinate 43,612 downwards.
AATCCTCGATCAGTAATTCAACCAGACTACAATACCACTCTGCCTGACTGGAATAATTACTGGCTCGGGGAGTGGATAAGGAAAACACTTGTGAGGTAACAGGAGATGCATCGCTGTGATGCTGCGCAGGGCACGTTGCAACCCGATGCAGTTCTGAAGCTGTAGTAGGAAAGAAACATTATAAATGACACTATTAGAACCATTTGAAAAGCAAAAATGCTGCTAACTTTATCCTAAATACTATGGATAATGGTGACAGGAATTTTAATTATTGAGCCAGCATAGAAGTCGTTTAACACCTGTCACCAAGCCTACGCGTTTACTGGCCCATTAATCACCCTGTACACCTAACATTTTCTACCCACAATTGCGTAATTAATCGACCACATTCCTATTTGGCATTTCTATTGATCATGGTCAGTAACAGTCACTGCCCCAAAATTATACATATCTGCGATTTGTAAGCAGTCGCGATCCCAACTAGATACAGGCCGAGCTTCAATTGTTTGTATATTTCAGAGTATTTACGTGTCTTACCTCTGCCTCAACAAACTTTAACGTCAAGCGCATACATTAACCCCATCAAACACCAGCTCAAAGCGGCACAGCTCTGGTGTTAACCCACAAAATTTGTAGACAGCTGGTGAACGATGGGTGGCATTGAAAGTCAACCAGAACGATAAAAAACAGCTTCAAGTTGATCAAACTAATAGCCTGAAAAAGTCATTACAATTTTGAAGAAGCTATGGGGAATCAAACTAGTGCAGCTATAAAACACAGCTTAAATGGCTTGAAAAATGTTCTAGGCATGATGCAACAACCAGCACATTCAGATGCAACATTGAGCTAGTTCTGGTGGTTGCGAAAAGTGTTTCAGTATTCTTAAATTGCTGATTTCAGATGCTTCTGCACAACTTCGATCCACCTCTTAGAATCTGGTAAAAGGTCTAACGCTTAAAACAATTACAGTGACAGACAAAACTGGTCTACAATGGAGCCTTCATAAAGTCCCTCCAACAATATCGGAATCATAATTTAAGCAACACGACTTTGGTTTAATTCAGCTACGATTACGTGCTAATGGATTAAACATGCCACTCCAAAATCTTCAAAGTAAATGTCATACTATGGAATACCGGACACAAAATAAAAAAAAATAATTACCTTGGGTCGTTTCCACGCAGTATTTTTGTACTCGCCCAACTAAACTACAAGTGGACGCAGAGGAATGTGTGAATGCCCAGGTTTTACTCAACCATCAGTCCATATGAAGTGCACTTGTCAATAGGCACAAATGTATTCCAAATGCGCACACATTGCTGTCAATAAGCGATAATTGATGCCTGGCATCCGTTGAAAACTGGTGAGCATAGGTCTACGAGATATTGTCGCCCTACTCCTCCACGCTTTTTGCAATACCTGACAGAATTATCACATCTAGGATTTCAGCGGCAATTTAAGGTTACGCAGACACAACCAGATTTGTCAAGTGAATTCTGAAAATCCCAAGATCGACGGTGATACTGCGGCAGAACGCTAATTCCAAAGCCCTTAAAACTAATTTTGCAAAATACCATCTCTCCGAGGTTCATCGTGGTGGAGACCATAGTCCATGTGAAGGGCCAACTCTGGCCTCCACGTGTCTGCGACTTCCACCACTGTTGTTCATGGTGATCAGTACCTTTAATCACTAGAAGACTCTAGAACTCACTGATTAATCTTACACGTCACCTCTAGGACACTTCTGATGTTGGTGTGTAGACTAGGAGTTTTTTGATAAACGCACTTCATTTACAAAATCAGATTGTGCGAAAAAATACAATATCACAAAAACTACAAAAATGCGACCCAAATCGCCGTGACAACAATATGTCGAGAAATCATGCCTTGTTCTGTCAGATTGGAGCAAAAAGATTGGACACGCGATCTCCTTAAAAAAGATACGACACATTTTTTATTATGCAAATGCACAGCTAGATAAGCTAATTAGCAAAACAAATCGCAGAAAATGGGGCGATTTGTTTCGGACTTGATCCCTGGACAACTCGTGATCCTGATACAATGAGAGATCAGTGAGCGGACTGGAAAACAACGTGATTTTGAGCATTTACATCTGATTTTTTTAGAACTTTTTATAAACGAATACAAAATCCAAATTGAAAGGGTGAAAACAAAAACCGACATGCCGAAAATTAAGGCCTCGAGAAGTTGCCGAAATCAATGATAGGAGCGACCGTTTAGTGGCATAATATTTAGAGATCAAATTGCACAGGTCTGAATCCGCAAAGTTATCAACTGACAGAAGACACTCGATGGGTGTGTGAAGTCAAACTGCTCCTGTGTACAATAACTAGAACGTTTACTGTCGAAAAAACGATTTAGGCGGAATAAAAGGAGGCTCCATGTGTTAAATATCAGTGTGACTGTCACAGGAGTTGAAGTGATTTACTTGAGTGAGTGCTGAACGACCCGGACGAAGAGGAAGAGGGTTCACACACGTCGGAAGTCGGGTACTTTTCCCATCCAGTGGAACCCTTGACTGTTCGCGCGGGCACCGTGCACGCTGTTGGCGGAGAAGCGGAGGAGAGGGCAACAGGGGCGCCTTTTGCCACCTCGTTGAAGACGCGGCGGAAGCAGTTTTGGCGCCAGTCAGAACACACCATATTCATATACTGATCCATGATTAATTGGCCGAGGGCATTCGATCTGAAGGCACCACCTAGAAGATAAATACTTAGAGTATGGACAGTCGAGATCCGGCCACTTGTTCATTTAGCAGTGCGTTCTTAAAGCAAAATGGACAAAATGGACTTCATCGAGGCAGGATAGCATTACTCCAGATAACTTGACGAAACTCGTCCACACACCAATTCAGTTTATCCAGAGGAAACTAATATAGCACTCAAGAATGACACTCATCAGAAGTCATGAAGAAACCGAGTTTCAGGCAGGATTTGCACATTGAAAGACCACATTTAACGAGGAAACAACAATTAGACAGATCGAAATTTGTGAATGGTTACATTTCATTTCGAAAAACTATTTGCTAAGCCCAAGGAAGTAAAAAAATAACCCCAGGCTAAGCCATTTTCGGTTGAAAATATCCACAGGCGGTTACTAAGCAGGTGTGCGAATTTGGCTAGTGTGAGAGTTTTACGACTTGGATGGTGATTTGGTGCACTAAGCCACGTGCATAAGGGCAGGCTCAATCATGCAGTTTATGTACATCTTCCACACGGCAAAAAAGGAGTCATCCAGCAGCCTAAATGTTAAGACAATCATTTCGTAGGTAGATCAAAGTGTATACGAAAATGAAACATTTGCAATAACCAATTTCAAGAACGCTGCAGCAATTTAAAACTGTCGCCGAAGAATAATCGCTTTAGATTTTACCCAAATTCATCCTTGCGCAAAACACTGATTCAAAGTGAAATCGATTGAGCTTTGGATTAGAACCTAGAGATGCCCTTAGTGGACATTTTTGTTTTTCAATTACAATCTAATACTTTTGCCACATAACTTTGCAGCATTTCCGAAAAACTTAGCAGATAAATAATTGACACACGTTTCTATACTGGATGCAGGAAAGGAATCTCATCGGGCGGATAGAGTGATTAATTGAAACAGTAGATAAGCACGATATCAAATTATTAACTAAATCAGGATCACGGAGGTAACAAGACACAAGTATCTTATGCGGGAGCATTGAATATTACAGCGTTTAAATATTAACCTAACCGTACTAATGGGTGGAATTCGATATCGACTACTAAAGCAGCAACGCTAAAAGCGAGAAAAAGGGGTGGTTAAAATATACATGGAATTAAACTAGCACCAAGAAAAATAGGCACTGACTGGGATTGTCGGAAGGAATGATGGCCTTCAGTAGATTGACAATCAATTCAAGATGACGTTTGGACTCAATGCAAGCGAGTAGGAGACTGGATTGAAAATTATTTTGATCGCTTGCCAAGACCTCCCACATGTATGTACAGACGGGAACAAGTTCGCTTTCCAAGTGAGAAGTTATCACCTAAAAGGAATGAGTGTATAATATGAATGTGTGCACCTATTCATAGGCAGGTGGGGCAAACGTCCGAAGAAACCACAAGTCTTCTGAAATTTGAGTTCTCGCTATATTTTATATGTAAGAATACTAATAAAGGCATGCGAATTAAATGATGGTTTTATACAAATGAAAAACAAACATTAAGTGGAGAAATTCTACTGTACTATCTTAACAGTAAAATTTAGCAGAAGCTTTCAGACATCACGCCGTCGAATTGATTAAAGCGATCAGCAATCAGCAAGAATTCACAACCAGAATCATCTGGGTAAATGTAAGAAAGTATAGAGCGGGAGACTTTGTGCACAGTTCAGGGGAAATCGACCCACACAAATAAGACGAGGCACATACGATGGTACTAGGGAAGGACTGAACTTTTGGCATGACCACTTCACCGGTCAGTTAGTTAAGAGATGCCATGCAAAGGGCATCCGGCAAACTCGCCTGTTCACAGCGCATGAATTACCACCAAAGCCGAGTCGCTTTAGCTAAACAGACAACAATCCGCCCCAAAAAGTGCATCATCGATCCCAAACAGGATATCAACGTAGACGTGATGTGAAGGGTGCAGGCACGTTGGATAGATGGAAACGGCGGCAAACATGAGAAATAATTTAGAGTTGGAAAGCCAATTAAGGGGACACAACATGGGCCGGGAGATTCAGAAAATCCACATTTTACCGACAATTGTCAGCGGAACAAATTAATCATTTTCCTTAATTACGAACCTGTTTTGAAACTAACCTTTCGCAGTTTGTCATAACATTGGAAGGGCAGGACATAAAGTTCACGGTAAGTGAGAGTGGCGTGGGGAGAGACGGACTCACGAAAACTGCAAATCGGCTTTGGGGAGAAGGTTGGCTTGGGCAGTGGTGGAGGCTGGCTCTCTGGTGAATCACAGCCCCCGGCGGAACTACGACTCCCCACAGTTCCTGCACTTGCTGATAAATCGACACTTGCTGAACTCCCCAAAAGGGATTGCTGGGATGCTGTGCTCCCACTCGCTACATTGGTGGGTTGCTGTGCAGTTAAATCAAGTTCAGCCAGCACAAGAGCTACAAAAACATTGCCTGATCCTTAATAGCAGATATATTTTTTTTTATTTACAACATAAAATTTGTATTGATAAGGAAATTGTTACTCTTTTAGATATTTTGTAAACTGTTTACTGATAAAAGTCTGCTCAAAAGACCAATCGGGTGACAGGGAATTATTCAAGGAGCTCGACTTAAGGACGAAAAAGAACACGAATTAGGCGACAGTTCTGAGGATTAAATTTATTAACGTAGAACAAGCACTATCGACTAATTCTTTAGAAGGAACCAAAATAGGTTACTTATTAACATCGCATTACGGCAGCCATAGCCACTAAGCAAACTATCGTGGCAGTATTCTAAATTAAGGTTCGCCTAAAAATCGACATAATCGACAATTCATAAATTGTCCGTTGGGGACAGTGATTGTGAATCTCACGGACAAATAATAATACGTTTAACGGTGCTGTAAACAGACACCCTAGCTAGTTGCAGCAATTACGATGCATCAGCAAGTCGCTACCATCTTTAACAGCAATCGATCTCGGCAGTATCCCTTAACAAAACAACTGTCAGTTACACGAGGTAGCAAAATGTATGGAAGAGACGATTAACTAATAAGGCTCAAGGCAAACGCGGAAGTGATTTTACAATATCCCACACGAAAGGACAAAATTACTGCCCTTGAAGGGGCCAGCGCATACTAGAAACAAGGCATTATGTGCAATGCCATCAATCGGGAAAATTGAGTCCTTGCGTGGAACACTTCACAACTGCGGTCCAAAGGTTTCCAAGAATGAACAAAATACACGCGATGAATTAAAGATATTTGCAAAACCCTTATAAACTGCAGAACGATAAGCACTCAATGCAGTCATGGGGTCGTTCAGAACACCTTCACAAAAAAAGGCCGAGGGAGGGGAGGATGTCTTTTATACCAAGAAGACAAAAAAACTGCAGGTAAGAGATCAAACCAAGGACCCTGCTCCATTCATGTTGAAACCAAAAGACCACGTGCAAAGATGGCACACCCACTTATGCAGTTAAAAACGGCAATGAATAAGTGAAAAATTAATTATATGGGAGTTGAACCATCCGACCATCTCGAACACAAATATGCGCTATCCAAATTAAGCCGAATTGAACAATAGTGTCAGTTTTCAGCATCTGCATGGTGATTACTTGAAATTTAGGTAAAATCACATACTGGCATTAAGGGACTGTAAGGGTAATATTGCAAATGAATACAAAATTCAATATGAAGGAGCACCATGAGCGCAGACTAAAACCGAAAATTACGTGTACAACGCAACTGGGTCATGTCACTGGCTGCAAATAAGACTGCTGACTTGCGGAAACACCCAGCGTTAAGAAGCGTTGGCTTCCAGAACACACCTGGAACGACATTGCAATTACTTACGCTGTCGTTTCTTTTTGTCCTCTCGATAAGTTACTTCCACTTTCTTATATCCACAAGGAAACTCCCTAGAGAAAAAAGGAAGTTAAACAAGAACCATTTTCAAAATCGAGCTACAAAAATGAAAAAAAAATAAATCAGTCTCAAAGAATAATAAGACGAATCAAAAAAGTACTGATACGGAAACGCAGAGGCATCAGGGAGGTAGTGTTGCTCGAATGATCAATAAAATCAGGTTAAATGAAGGTAAACACCATGAAAATGGTGGTTAAAATTTTCCCACTTTTTGCCAATTAGAGTACGAGGCAGTTAATCAAACGCGAGAAAGTGCCTGCACGTAGATGACAGATTGAACCAACTGTCAAACCATCAGTTGTTATGCGACAGTTTCTGCCGAAAAGAAGGGAACAGAAAAAACTTAACCCCTACACCTAAGTTCTTGGTACAATGGAGGCGATGGAAACACGTAACCTTGGATGAGAGAACCCACGACCAACACAACCGTCTTCTCGAAATAAATCTGATGCAGCAGACGATATTATACGGTAGTTAGACATCCAACGGAGTGAAAGGCGATACTTGTGAGGTCTCGTGACTCACTGATCACTATACGAAACAGGCGAGCAGCGAGGAAAGATATGCGGCGAAAACTTTCAGCGACTAACATGAACAATGAGAACCCCAAATATGTGGGTAAGATGTCTCGGAGAGCCGACAGACAAGATGTGTGCTCAGGGACCTCCTAAGTACTAACCAACGAAGTTCATCATGTGGGCTAGACCACTGGGCCACCATAAAGCTCAACAGCCGGATATCATAACTGAATACAAAATCATGGTACGACCAGGGAACATTTCCATGTAAGTGGTTCTTGGTGGCGGAGAAAGTCACTTCGACAGTGTTTACAAAACGTGCAGTAGGAACCTCACAAAGCGGGTCTCTTCACAAAACAACCCAAAATTAAAACACTTGAGGCAGGGTGAGAGGACTATTTGAAAAAAATAATTCCCCTTATTAGGGCACATCTTAGGGCGTGTAACATTTACCAGCACTCGAGAATTGAACAGTGTAACAATATTTACTGGCAACAAGCTCGTCGGTAAAATGGGCAGTAAACAAAACACTTTGTTGATAACAGGCATTGGGGACGAAGTACGGAATCCTGCATGGTGCAAGCACGCATTAGCGCTTGTAGACTACACAAATAGAAAGACAGCAGAGAAAACTCTTCTGGAGTTTTAAAACTTAACAATAACACAGAAATGACGAACTCAAATGTGATTGTCTGGTTCGTGGCACCACTGTATGCACGAGCGATCTCGAGGCCGTCAACAAAAACAGAGTAGACTGCGACTTCACGGCGTCCAGACGGTGGCATTGGGTGGAGTTTAGCATTTGTAAGCTAAAAAAGCCAAGTAAAAAAATCTGTTTACTGTTTTTGATAGATGCATTCGCATTTGTTGCTAAAATGAGTGGACTTCAAACCGAGTTTCTACTCACCATTTTACTAGATTTAGGATAAATAGTGCAACGTGTGATGTGAAAAGCCTTTCGTCACTTAGCAATTAATCAAGTATAATCAGTCAGAAAGCGACAAATCAAGGTAGGAATTACTGGGAGTTGAATCGATAATGCTGACCAACCTTGACCTCTAGCGTCCGAAAGCATCGGACTTCACTCCTTCGTCGTTCAGGATCAGCGTCTACAGCAGATTCAGCACGAGTGTTGCGACAATGTGCAGCAAGGGCCTTTAGCCAACGCACGTAGGCCAGGTCTGTAAGTGACGGTCCGCCACACGAGCCTCCTCCTGCAGTCTTGCCAACAGCCCCCGCGACAGACGACAAATTGACAGCTGGGTAATTGAGGGTCTTAGACCAACTTGATCCCGCGGCGTTGCTTAGGCCATAGAAACGCTGACAGCCTAAGCAGGAGGAAATTGTGAACTTATTCATTGCATTATTAGGATCCTGTTTGCTTCCGTCCAGCTCTATTCTACCGAAAACTATGTTACTACCAAGACTATGTTTGGGTCAAAAGTGCATCAGTGATAAGCCTCTGATAAAGTCAAAAAGCTAAATTGGAAAAAAAGGTTAAGGCAGAAAATGCTAAAGAGCCATAGCAAGGGATGTGATTTTGGATTATTTAAGCAGGGCTTATTTATAACTCAAATCGAATGTGGTTGTGAGTCAGCAGCCTTATCCAGCCGGTAATTTTCTCGATCGCGGTCCAATAATGGTCCAACTTCAAATGAGACGAAGCGTTAAAAACCTAATAGGACGATGTTTAACACGTACACATTTCTAGGCTTGAAAGTGAAGGGCAGGCTTGACTGTTCCTCTTAAGAATAATGGTGCCAAACAGCTAATTTTAGGTAATAAAAGTAAATGGTTTGCAAGCATGTACTTAAACCGGACAAACGTCTAAGTTGTCTCTCCAACTAATGAGAAAAAAACTGCATTAATGGATCTGCAGTAATGGAAATCAGGAACGAAGGACGAAATTAACTGGAACAGAAGCAAACTTTTGTATGGCTAACTATGGGGCTTGTAAACACATTAACGGACTGAAAATGCGACAGAAAAACGTTATAAACTCACTAGCTAATACAGGGATAGCCAACGGGCTCAGCAATTAGGGTTGAAAATTGCCCCGCCCTTTTTCCCAGGTCAGGTTTTGCGCAAATTAGCTCCGTGTGTTGACCTTTGAAGCTTCACTACACATACTAGTTGTAGAGTACCAAGATGGAAGTAGTCAAAACTGGACAAGAACATAATCTTTATCGTCACTACGCTGTGTCACTCCCAAGAGTTGTGGGTGTACAGTACTATAAAGAAAAACTAAACTAAGTCGTGATTCCAATGACTTTAAGCCTTTTTCCTTCGCATGACGAATCAGACCATTTAGTTTAAGCAAAAAACCAAATTACTTTTATGTGAAACAACCTCTTCGCTCAACATACAGCCGAAATGTTACACAAACTGAGCCTAAAGTTCGACAAAGCTTCACTCAGTGCCGTGCCATGGTGAGAGCCAAGCTGCATCTCCACGGGTATGAGTTGACCTGTGGTAACTGAAGCAGCTGAATGTTGTGGTGAATAAACCGTCTAACATGGACACATACCTGGCTTTATGTACACATGGAATGATCGGATCGGGGAAATGTCAAACACCACGCCCAAAGTGAAATTTTACAACACCATGGGTGAGACATGGAAAAAAATTGGCCTCAACCGGGCACTGAATCCGGTTTGTGCTTGGAGCAGGCCAGAACAGTTCAATTACGGTTATGCAAATGTGCAGAGGCTTCTAAATCCACAAAGCACAAATGTTGAACATTAGGCAAGATCACATCAAACGAACGCTGATCAGTTGTGGGAAAAACCTACAAAACCCTTCAAAAACAAAGTGAACACTCTTGCGAATCCTGTTATGGTGTGGATGGAACAAGCACGAACGTACGAGGTACCTAAAAGTCCTGAGAACAAAGAGGCACCAGGCTAGTGACCGGTACACGTTAGTGGTGGCCTCTTTCTTGCAAACCTCCCGAGTTTGGCCCGTGAAAAGACCAAAAAAACGCGCGCGGCTCGGCCTCCTTATAAAAGCCTGTCCTTCACAATTGTCCCTCATGACACAATTTGGCTACACAATCAAGAGGAGCTAAATAAACTCTCTGCATACACCGACAACAACAATGTACTTAGCCAATGGCGGTGCAATTGACTAAGGAAGGAAGACGCGGAGAGACTAAAACACTCACCCGTACCACAAACAAATAGCAGTGATTCTCTGAAAGACTATGCGAGCTGGAACCGAAGCTTTAGCAAAAATAACGGTACTTCCTTTAAGTGACCATGCCTGTGGTTGATTAATATGCTGTCCAAGAAAGAGCAAAGTGCAGGATCTAGAATGGCTAGATTTTAGCAACACTCGAGAAGTGAATAAATCTAAGTGGTCACACATTGGAAAGTTTAGATAAAAACGCCTATTTTATGAGAAGCGGTAAAAAGAGCAAGCAGAAAGCTAACGGATTCATTCCAGTGACATGAAATTAAAGAGGCCAAAAACCAAACACAAGATAGAGGAAAACAATTGCTCAAATTATGTTATTGGACATAAAGTCAAATTTGAGTGCAATGCACCATGGCATACAATTACGATAGATGCCCGGCTGATTCGACCGACTGATTAAAAAAGTTTTCTCACCTGCTGGTACTTCAGAGGTTCCGGAGGAATCAGATCTACCGGCATAGGCCTGAGGGTCGAGATCAGTAGTTCCGCCTGAGAGAAAGGCGTTGGTGCTAGAGGAGGTAGGCCCAGATGACGTGTTGCCTGCCCCGTGCTGCGTTCGGGCGGACGATGATGACTGAATGGAGGGTGTAGAGGCGTTAGTCGACGACAAAGAACCTACCGAAAAACCGCCACCAGCACTGGCAAATGGGTTGAAGGAATTAGGTGGTTCGACGGCGAATACATAATCCTCGCGTTCACCCGTGGAAGAAAGAAGAAGGCCGAAGCAGTGAGGCTTGCTGAAATTACATAAAACAATAAAACAATCGAGATCTACTTGACTTACGGATACTGAATGCTACTTCTCAAAAAGGCGAGAAAATGGGCTGCCATTCTGAGATGTTCAGGATCCAAACGACATGCCCAAATAAATACTGAAATGAAAATTGTTTCGAGCGAACAATGATATGGCCGAAGATGAGGGTAAATGGAAATTTATGCCAATTACCTACAGGTTGGTAAAACTAGGACGCTGAGACAGTTTTGTATCTCCTCTACCTCAATACATACTAAATCACTGAAATGGCAAGACGGTAATACGTTTATGATGCTCCTTATTAGAACTCGTAAACACGGTTGTCCATTGCTTTAAAGGTGCACCAACACAAGTACAATCGGGGTACACGAAGTACATACGTAGCCTAAAAAGCCAAACAGAAAGTATGGAACTCATGCAAAGCCCTAGATCCGAAATTTGACACAGCCCCGAAATGGCGAACGCGTGCAGAACAAAATTGCCATCATACTTGTCCCGAGATTGCTACAGAAGTTGATACAAATTGCGTGTATTTTACTAACTGCGATTCTTGCCGTGGGGTTGAATTCCGTACAGTGCAAAAGTATCGTAGCGAACTAGAACTACCACTTCGGAGTCAGATCTTGCTAATACAGCGAGCCGCCGTCTCGAGGTATTTCCCACTATGTGTGCTCACCACAGAGATCTGTCTGAAAGCAGATTGACACCGGTCGAAGGTTCAATTACCGTAAACAACCAAAGGCTTGGAGATGCCCGAGGTAAACGAAACTAACAGGAAGCAAAATCCTTGTGTGACACATCCGAGATAAGGCCCTGCAGTAACAGGATTTACCAGGCCTTAAATGGTTGCAGACCGAAGAATTGCTAAAACTTCAGAGCACATTTGCACCCTCGAACCATGTTGCTTTGAGGGTAGGCTGCGGCCAATATATAATGGTCCAATACTATATACAGGACTGTACACAAATGACAGGAGTTGAATGAGAGAGAAACACATGATTCACAAAATATCAGAAATGACAAGGTTTCGTTTAAGACCCCAATTTAATTGCGGATACCAAAAAAATAAAGTTCGCTGAAAAATTTCGAGTCAATTTAGAATAAAAGCTGGGAACCAATGACATCCTAAGGGAATATATTTATCAACATAGCAAAAATACGACTCGGTTCGCCCTTCTTTTCCTCAATACAAGGTGTAATTAGCATAACACGAAATTAATTCCCGTTGGGCACAACAGGAAGTAGGAAGGAGAAGTTAGGTAAACAGACGTCAATAAGTGACAAGTAGGCACGCGCGCCTAACACACAAAATCCGACTAAATGCACTTATGCCGAAAACGAGCAACAGCGCGTAAAAATCCTACCAAGAGATAACAGAGATCTTTCAGTCTGTGTAAATTTACAAACAAAAATGCACCTATCTGTATATTTACAACCTTTCTTTGATGCAAACGTTGTCTTTTCGTTTTTTTAAAAAAGGGAAATAGCCCGGAACACAACTGATCCTTGATACCTGAATTGATGTGAGATTCGCACACATAATTGAAAAAAAAACGAACAAAGCTTACTCAAACATTAGAGGATGCACTGGGAAAAAGTCGCAACGGGAGAGATCAATTCGTTCGGGCTTCCGTTTATCTCCATCAGTTAGTGTAATAATGCTCTGTTCACCATCAAGCGATGCGTATAATGGCTTCCATTTTTTCTTAGGCGGCAACCCTTTAAATAAAGAATTGAAGATTCAGAAATGTTAAAAATATTCAAGCATCACTGTGTCTAGCATGGTGAATGTATTGCCAGTACGAAGTAGACACGTCTATTCGCGAAATGCTTTTACAGTATACTGAAAACTGTTTGGCTTAGTCAGTCTTTGATCGATCACGATTAAATCAAGTTTGGAACAACCGTTTTTTCGCATCGGATAGGTTTGTACAAAAAGGTATGGCGACATAGATCAAGTCAAATTTTCACTAAGGTCGGTAGAGAAGCTATAGAAAAGGAAATGGAGCTCTAGTTGACCTTTAGACAAGATGCGAATGTGTGCCTAGTGGGTCCACTTGAGTGGCAGGGGTCAGTCCATTAAAACGACTTCTAAAGTAATACAAAATGGACAACATGCAAAAAAAACATGATTGTGTGTTTTTGAAGGACTGATGTTGAAACTTAGGTTTATCATAAAGCTGGTTTTGCAGAAACCTATTCCATACAGGATTACGTCTAGTAATAGGCAACAATATGAGGAAACTACACAGGCTGTGCTTCATGTGACCTCATTACTTAGCTGATTATGGAAACAATGCAGGATACACTTGAGGCATAACTGAAGGAATGTCAAGGTATTGGTGTCAGCGGCACTAAAACCAGTTACCTTGTAACTCCTTTATACTTTTATTACCAGATTTAGTCACCAACTAAACCATCACTGAAGACATTGAACAACAGATTAAGTGCACATCGATTTTGTCCCTGATCATAACCACTCTACATCACAGAGGGAGTGTGAAAAGTCCACTAAGTTAAGTTACCAATGTCTACTTTCAAAGTAGCTTCTTTGCATTTAAAACAATGACCAACGGGAACAGAGAATTACACGAGTTAAAAAGGCCGACGCAGAACCTTGAGATGGACAGACACCGCGATGTGTTATAAAGTAACAAATTTATCAGAGATCCCGACAAGGGAATGAGGCGATCTTGAGAATAAAACGCCAAGCCTTATGCGAAAATACATGCTCAAAAATGCTCAATGTGCTTGGACGAGCCTCTAGTGACTTCAGTAATTGTGCAAATTTCCTAACATTGATTGACAACTGAGGGGATGAATACCTTAAGGACAAGTCATAAGCAAAAATCGCTGCTCTGTTTATTGCTCTGAAAGCAAATGGACAAATTACTGCATTCGAACGTAATTTAAGTTAGCCACGCTATGAAATCGGGATAGTTATGAGCAGTGATTGAGCATGAAGCTAGAGGGGCGACAGACTTCCTACCCTAGCAAAGAAGTCTAGCAATGAAATACGGTGGTAACCCGGTGACTGGCACCCGAATTCAAATTATAAGCCGGTGAGGCGAAGGATTTCTTTTAAGACCAGACCAGACAAAAAACTACATCAAATAGCTCAAAAAATATCTCCGACGATAGGGCTCGTATTGGAACGAAAAACGGAAGTGTCTTGTAGGAAACACACAGGAAGGAGGGGGACGACAAGTCGGTGACTATGTTGCTCCCCACCAAACCATGCAAGTTTTATTTTCACCTTTGGCAAAGAATGCTTTACAGTGCATTGCATGACATTACATTTGTGAAAGATAATCTGAAGTTGAGTTTGCAAAGGTTAAGAAAGTTGCAACCATCAGACAAGCCATTTAATGTTCGCATTAGGCCTCCAGAAACATAAAAATGAGGATACTGTCTATGGTTCTGCAGGGGCGAAGAATTAACCACATCAAACACGGTGGTTTCGCGTTGACAATAAGCTCGGAGAATTACAAAATAGCAACAACGAAAGTGTGGCAGTTAACGTTCTCTGCAGCTGTGTGGAACACCTGGGCGTTTTGAACGTTCTCCCGCAGGTGGAACAACAAACCTAATTTTAAGAATGTTTTCCAACACCACAACGAGTGAATCAGAGCAGATCTGCGTACCAAACGCAGCACAGATACCAAGTTGCATTTTAAGCAAGGAAGTTACTGCTTGAAAGACTTGGTAGTGCTAACAACCCCTGAGACTGTGGGAAAACGCGGAATCCTCACATATTTTACATAAAACAAGTTACCAAAAAAACCATTAACACTATTTACGGACCTGTCCTAGTGGTAAATGAAATATCAAACTGAATAATTAGGGCTTTTGGCTTTGAATACGTTTGCCTACGTCGATTATAATCAATGAGTTTCAGGTTTGTGAATAAAAATCGGTCACTTTCTCACTCTCTTGGTGTAAATCCAATTTAAAATGAGAACAATGTGACGCATTGTGAGACCACTTCTATCAGAATATGGTGACATAATACTGATTCAGATGAAATATATGTTTCGTAACAACGATGTTACTGCTATCGCGTCTTTTCCAAATTGCATTTAAGAATTAGGTAAAAAAGCGTCAAGACTTGACTAGTTTACGGTAGTGTGAGGAAGTGAATAGTCCGGTCGAACATGCTAGGTAAATGGTCGTATGGCTTTGTGCCACGCACCATGCGCGAAACCACGGAACCTTACGACACCAGCAAGCCACAACACGCACGAGTCTACAATCGGATCGGCTAAGCCGACAACCGGTCGACGATGTGGAATAAACAAACAAAACATTCGAGAAAATCGCGTAATTTTTCCTTAAGTGCCTATAACTACCACTTGTGACATGGGGACCCGGTAACACCCGGCTTCCCTTATCTGCAAAACGCGTTCGCAGATGCGCTCATGCGCTTGCACAATTAACATGTGATTAAATAAATGGATGAAAACTTACAAAGAGAAAGCTCCCCGTGTATCTCGATGACGGCGCGAGGTGAGGGAGGTCTTCGATTAAAACTGACGGCCATATAGATGGAATCCTGAGAAGGCGTCAACTGAAATAAGGCGGCACCGTTGGTAAGTACACCGGTAAAAACCATAACTGAATGACTCAGAATGAGAAAATTAACCGTTCTTGTCACTTAAATTGCAAAGCAATGTACTGATGTTTCCATGCACTGTGTTTCCTTTAATATCTGGCACCCATTTCACTTCGAACCACTCTCACAAATGGGTAAAACGAAAAGGCAACAACGAAAAGCCAATTCTGAGAACGTGCGATCCTGAAGTCAAAGAGAGAACTTAGTCGGCGACATAACAAAAGAGAAACTGATGGCCGCTACAACTAGGCAGGCGCCGAGCCCTTTATCGTACGTCAAATCCCCGAACCGAGGTTCAAAATAGTGTGGAGGACTGTGACACGTAGGCCCAGGCGGTTAGGGCTGACCTGCCAGGCATCATAAGACTGGGCAAGTCATAGTTACTCCTAAACTGCACAGAGCTCGACTCACTGCGTTGACGGTCCAAAATGGAAAGCGGAAGAAGGTGGTAAATGAGCGCACGATTTACCACTTATGGCGGCAATAAGAGGATGATCCGTTTGCGTTCGTATTTATAGGAACGTCGGACATTCGACTGATCGAATGAAAGTCAATACGTGAGTTGTTCACAGAAATGTCGTAGTCTTACTCAGGAACATTCGATCATGTCGGGTTAAAAAATTTTCGACTCATCTTGAGCACGTCTCACGCAGTCGAGCTAATCGCCAACAAGCTTGTAGGTGCAACACGGTCCGTAAACAGCAGCAAATTACGAAGGAGCAATCCTTGATCTTCAAGACACGAATACATTGAATACCTCTTAAACTATCTTCCAGCGTCCCCTACTAGCTAAAGTAATGACCAAAAGCAAATATGACAGCAATCTATTCACGGAATGCTGACTAGCTAAAACTCGGTAAAATTGGCCAGGAAAGCACGATTTCACGACTGAAAGTTCAAAAGCCCACAATTTTTATTTCCGTCAACTGTATACACAACAGAATTTGATCCTCTGGGAATAACTAGAGTGAATGCAAGCTAATATCTTTGACGAACTCTTTACTGGTCACTTCTAACGTTTTAAGCAAAATAACTATCGAGAAATCCGATGAAGTGAATGCACGTCAGATTTTAGACCACAATGGTCCCCAAAAAAAAATCTTAACCTGTGCACTATGAAGGCAATCCCAAAACCGATAAAGTACACACATAAACAATGACCTTGGTTGCAATCGGGGCCGAATAGATCAAAGCAACACTTGCACGATTGCTGCACAAACCGTCGCTATGAATAAACTAACCACTGACCTCATACCACATAGAAGGTGATTTGAGATGTTTTTTTGAGGTACGGTAGTCGCGTATACAGGCAAACTGCAGTTAAATTTTCATTAAATCGCCAGCTTTTTCGCAATATCCGTCGCTTGCATATCCTTTAATACTAAAGTCGCACGCCATTGTTGATGGGAGGCAGATGAACAAATTTTAGCTAAAATATCCCTTAGACTTAACATCAACCTCAATAATTACGGAATGCCGTCTGGTTTCTGATAGCGCATAAGGTCAGCGTTTAAATGCTGGAAAGCGGCCTAAGGGCCAAAGTTTGATTAATCAGTGACTAAAAATGACCTATACGGATCTTCAGCATTAACAACTTCGCTAAAGTTGCTGGACAAATTGCCTCGAGTCTGAAGGAATGACTGATAAATAACACAAAACCCCTCAACAAGAGTAAAATAAACAAGGAAATAATCCAACAACCAGCAAGGAACATGACTCACCTTCGGCCCGCGTTGGACGGGTTTCAATTCAATAGGACAGGGTTGATAGGGTGATGTCGATTGGTTGAATTGAGCCTCGATAGCAGCAACAACATTCTCCACCGATGTGTACCAAAGATTGTTGTAGCGAATCTTGACTACCGACTCGTAGAGAGGCTTCGTGAAAGGCTGGATAACAGGATTCACGCAGCTGGCACCACCGCCGTTTTCGTCTCCGTCGCCTTCAGCACCATTCGAAGCCGTCTGGCTAGCATTAATCGGAGACACAGTAGCCCACCAAACAACACTTGTGGCTATTTTGTACTTGAGAATGCGGGTCCCATCATACACGAGGAGAGTGTAAAGGCCAGGGTCGGAGTCACACAGACGAAGGAGGTAACTGAACGGCCCGTCTAGTGCATGCAAAATAACAATTCTCTAGTCAAAATATACAAATCCATAATGAAGCAAGGGATCTTTTGTCAAACAGTTAAGCATTCAAAACTAGAACGAGTTTCAATGTTAAAAAACATGACATGTTTCCACCAAGTGCAAAGATAACCGAAAAAAGTGGTTTGAAGGCAAGAGTGCGGCATACTGAAGTCATGTCAGCACAATTCGCGCATATAATAATACGGAATAAAGAAATCTAGAAATTGAGTCTTCGTTTACAATAGGTATCTTTTAGGACAAGTACAGTGAGACTGTAAGCTAATTTAGTCTCTTCACTGCGCACCTCACCAAGCGAATCGAGGTGATGTTTGACCATCTGCTTGAGTCTTCGAACACCAGCAAAGGGAAACACGTTAGACTTGCACGTGATTTCGACATTAAACCGTTCATTCAGAACGCAACAGTAAACACAGTTGGCTAAGATTGACGTAAGGCAGTTTCAACAAAAACTAAGAGTCAATCAGTAGGAAAGAACTACCCAGAAGTTCTGTGCATTTCAAAAGAATGACAGAACGAAAGGGCGCTCATGCTTGCCATACTTTAACTAAAGCAAAGGGGTCGTTTCGAGATCGAATATACATTCTGCATCATTACATAAGTAAGCCGACAGATGACTACCACAATTAGTAGACGACATGAACTGAAAGGAATCCAGGCTAGTCTATACATTTTGTTGCAACTGAAATATAACACCTACTTCTATCATAATCAGTAGACATAACGGTTGCACAATTTAAGTATTGACAAAAAATAGATGGAACGTACTCTGTTTCAGTAATTCTTGGTGTTCCAGAGAAGTGCTGTCTTCATGGAAAAAAGATAGCCGCTCAATAATATTAGGGTAAACTTTCTGAAACATAGAAGGCAACGAACCTTAAAGAAGGTGGACAATGCAAGCAAATAAGCCAGTAGGCGTAGGTACTAGTAAGTATTCAAGTTGTTTAAAGGGGCAGAAGAGAAACTTATTGTTTTCGCAATTTACAAAGTCAAAGTCGTCTGCCACACATAGCTTAAATGCAGCAAATATTCAAAAAATGCCATTTTGGAAAGAAAACAGGCGCATACGAAACATTGCCGTGACTGACTAAAAGGGGCCTATTTGAAACAGCACTGATGTCGCTGACATGCACGTCATTGGCAAATAACCAGTTACGTAAGTTCATCTGATAAAAGCACAGCCCAGAACAGCACCTGAATCTAGAATTTCGGAGCCTTGTGAATGCATTACAATAGCTCGAGATCTACGGTCATCCTAACATCAAATAGCACACCTCTTGACTGCACTGAGATTTCCGCGAACCATTACAATTGGTTTGCATGATTAACCGACATGCTTTTTAACTGATAAATAAATAAGGGCACCCGATTTTTAAATCCGAACACAGCACCTTTTGGCAATTAAACGAATTTGCACCTCCTTTAAATTTGGGTAATTGGTCGTTTGGAAGCGGTACCATTGGGGATCTGGCGCTCTTGCATTACCATCGGGTCATGATGGCCGTAACAATTCAGTCTGTTGACCTGCCTCCTTACATTTAAACCAAGGGAGAGAATGCCAGCGCTAATTACTTGATCTTTGGGAAAAAATGGCAGCCATGCATGTCTTTTTGTGAGTCAATGTTGAGCAACTAGTGGAAAACCATACACCCCACAAAATGATAAAATCAGCTTTGTTTCGTCGAACGAAACAAAGCAACGAATAGTTGATCCTCAGATACATGGATGGTTTAGCAAAATTTGGCGACGCGTAGCGATGTGACTTTCACCCAAGCGGCAGATGCAAACAAAGAACACGACACAAGCACGTAGGGGTGATGCAACAAGGTTGACTAAAGTAACAGGGTTCTTGTAGCATTATCAAAAAAAGCAATCTCCCCAGCACAAGGAAACTTTACAATTACGGAAACGGGCTAATTTGATTGCGTTGCACGTAAATGCGTTGTACGCGAATGCGCTGTATACGAAGGTGTCATTGTACCGACCGAAATGTGTGCGTAAGTGTCCTTCTAACCACACTTGCGCACTTAAACACTGTGCTAATAAATCTGTTTGGCTTGTCTGCATGTACAATGGGAAGTCTCGCGCGTAGTCAAGACCTCGTGATCAGCTCTCATTCACGGTGGTGAGCTTCGTAGACGCTGCATTTATACGATCCTCAGAGCACGTGGATCACAACACCGGGGTTGGAGGTTTAGCAGTAAATGCGGCATTGCATCACAATACCTACGACACCACAAAATATGCATCGCTTTTTGCGAGAATTACAAATTACATAAAATGGAAGAGTTACCCTGCATAACGTCCCTACAGCTACCTAACCACCCGTTTCCACTCATATTTGACTCAATTATGAAAAAAAGCAATACTTTGGATCCCCACCAACTTAGGAAATTGGCGATTTAAAAAATATTAACTACTTAATGAGCTTAATTTTGGAAAAAAACGAGAACGAAGTAAGTACAGACAGTGGACTTGTTTACATAAACTGTTTCGCACAAAACCACGGAGATTCCTCCAATATAGAATAATTTTATGAGCCCAGCTAAACATCGGTATCGAAATCGAGCATTTACATTGACTCTTGATTCCCGGCCACAAGACCACTGACAGTAAAGCGGCTGGTGCCATTCTCTGATACTTTCGTTTCACTAAAATTTTTGGCTACCACTGTCCGCACTTTCTCCAATCAGTCTTACGCTTTAATTAAGTAGGCATTAACACAAAACCAGACTAGAACGCGTTAATCTTTTAAATCGGCTGCAGCAACCAATCTCAGATACACATTTTATTTAATAAACAAGACGCCACTGTCTCTATCTACCGTAGGTTATCAAGCACTCTTGAAGTCGTGTACAGCGGTTTTACGGGGTTGATACCAAACGCAAAGTCTTTAGAGGAAGTAGGTAGCTACAAGCATCAGACTAAACGAACAGGACTCCCAATATTCTTCTGGCCTTAAATGCTGTAATAAGAAGACTCTGGACAGAGTGATTGTTGCGATATTACGGAACCAGTTCTATTTCGACAGGCTCACTGCTGTGGAAATCGGTTGCTACAGAAATCTAAAGCGGACTTACCTCAAGACAAAACTTCGGAAGGTATCCACTCTGACGTGTTTGCACCGAGGTTGCTAGCATCCAATCAGGGTGAGACTCATCGTCGACAATAAGAAATTCGTCACCAGGTTTGCACCTAAAGTGGTTTTTGAAAAGTCAATTAACTTTAATTACCGCAAATTATCTACAGTAAATTAGTTGTAAGTACATTTCTGTATTTGCACAAGCCCTGAATAAATTCCCTTAATAATGTTAATCCCACCATAGTAAATAACGAAGGCGTTGAGATAATGTCAAATGGCTATTTGTTAGTAATACACAATTCAAAATTCAGAACAGGAACCTACTTCTCGCTCTAATGCACCAGATGTAAGGAAGGTAGTAAAACAACCATCTAAAGAAAGTTGACTAGAAGTAATTTTGTACCAAAATCGATTTTCGGCTGATTGAGGCGCTTTTGAAAAAACCAGCCTCAAATTTCAGATTTTTTCCATCCCTCTATTGTTCACTCATTTGCAGGCTAAACATGGATTTCATTCTACTGGAAATTGCCAAGAAGGCGGCTTAAATCAAGACAGATTTATAAAAAAACAAGCATCAAATCCCTGACGCACATGGCAGTTTCCACAGTGCTTTGCAGATTGGTTGGTCACGGCATTTTTAACGCAAAACACGTTCATCTTAACGCCGACAAGAGTAAGTTAAATGGTAGCGCTAGGATAGAGACATGTCATTTTAGTCGAGGTGTTGAGTATGATGAGACAACATAAAGCAATGCAACCCCAAAAAACGTATTACTTGAACTTCATCAGAAGGCTGTTAGACGATAAGATGAAAATGGGGGCTCATCTAATCCCGTGTTAAAGTCTGGTAACAGTTCTCAACAGAAAAAAACGTGATGAAAATTAAACAGTCACCAGACAAGCATCTTAATGAAAAAAGATTACCAGCCAAAGAAAGCCATATGCATACGCCCGAAGTGGCAAGGCAAAACGTTGTGAACCATACTTATGAAGGAACACATCAATATGAACCTACATTGGTAAATGAACGAGCTACTTTTTTAATTGTGACAAGCCTAGAGGAATACGAAATTAATATCTTGCATCGAAGGTGCATGAGACTACACAGACTACTACATTTTCTACCCTTATTGAAAGTAATGAAGTCGATTTAATAACAAATGGTAATTTCATAAATAAAGAAAAAAGCAGGTCCCATTTTAAACTTAAATACAGAGCATTCGTTTAAGTTCGAGCACACATTACTCTGCCAGCCAAAACGCCATGTTTGCCATTCACCAATGAAAGTCAAAACGAAAACAAAACTAAAAGGAGCCGCATGGTCTTCCTGTGGCTATTAGTGTTTTAAAAAATGAGAGGAAGGGACAAGCCAGCCAGTTCGAAGTAGATGACTTTCTAGTTCTTTATTTCAGCGTGATGACTGAAACATTTAAGAGCCAGAAAACAAAAACGACTACAGTGGATAGACACCAAAAATCGAAATACAGGCAGTAATCAGGCATGAGTAAGGCGACAAGGCGACCAAAAACCCACATCCATGATCTGAACCCAGTCTACCAGTTACAAACCAAATAAAATCGATCGAAAAATGGCGATTGGCGTCACTGTGCGGCACACAGTAAAGTGACAGACTACAGATCCCACTCTTCCTAGACAAATCATTTCTAATAAAAAACACAAAAAATCACGAATAAAATCTACTTACATAAATCTGAAAATGACGTCGAACAAAACGATCAGCGAAACAGCCCAATACTAAATAATCGGTGAATGTTTAAATTGGAACTATAAACATCTCAAAAAAAACTCAATTTAATTTGAAGGATTGATACTTTTTAATAAATGTTGTTGAAAGTTAAAAATCAATACTTTTTTTCCAGAGTAACCAATATTTAACCAGTACGGTTGCTGCACAGACATAAGTAGTCTGAAAGAAACAGGTAGAACAAGCATAACACTCAAACATGAACACTGACATTTTGAGCTACTGGTTACCAAAACAAAGTGGGGAAACCCATCAAATGCTCCCAAGTAATTGGCTTAATCGACTGAAATCATAAAAAAAACAGACTTTTGCACTCACCCGAGTCGCAAGTTACATGGCGGCTCATATCTTCGTGTAGCTCTGACTCGACGAGTATAAAACTCCTGTGGTGGCTAAAAAGCAGGAGAGAAAGATAATGTAGTTGTTTAAAGACAATGGCAAAGGCGCTATTAAAGTTAAGACTGCTGTTAAAGAGTGTGCTTGAAGTATGTTGTAGAAAAATCTTCAGAATTCCAAGACATTCGAACCGTGATTAAGAAAATAGTATATTGCAACTTTGATGGTCTCAGCATATGCTTGTAAATATAGGTCTACCAAATATTAATGCACACACGGAACTGGCTGAAGGAATAATGCTTATGAAAATAGTACATGGTAGAAAAAGGATCAGGTTTACAAAATATAATAAAATACCACAACAACGGTGGGTAAATTAGACATTGAACGCCATCAAATACAGTAAGATATTGGTCACAAGATAACACGAAAGACCGAGGTTTCTCTTGATTTCCGTGCACTATCGCTAAGTCATGAATAAGCAACTTACACTACAGGGAGGAATGGGTACTCTTAAATATTCTCCGGGGACGATTGGACATTGATAATATCGTGAAAGTATGCATTTCAGGCATTGAAAAAGTCGTTCACCAAGTTGGAATGATTGTAAACGAGGAACAAGCCTAAGATAATACATGCAACAAATACAGTACTTGTAATGCTGGCATACAAGCTTCGAGGTAAGAAAGGACAAGGCATAGTACAGAGATATCTGTCCAGTTTCTTCATTTTCATATACACTGAGGCGAAGTAGATAACTGTTTGGAATGGAGAAGCGAAGTAGGCGCTTTTCAGCTTCTTGACGGGTCAGTTCACCGTGAAAGCAACTGAAATTGTTATCAATAATTATGGCCAGGGATTAACAAAAATATATTACATGTAGTACCCGCATACCTGTGACTTGACTAAGACTAGCAAAGATTTCTTCCATCTACACCAACTTGATGTGCCATTTGGATAAAGGAAAGCTGAAATTTATGCAATGAAAGCACTTCCAAAACGTGATTTAGATTGCATACTACTAACTCAGAACAATTAAAACTGGACAGTTGTCAAGACAAATAAAATCAACCAAGATAACAACGGTAAACGGAGGCGGGTCAAATTATAAAAAGTTGCCAGGACAAATTTCCTAATGTTGCAACTCAGTATAATTAATAAAGAACTAGTCATTACGCCATCAATGTGAACCTAGTGTACTTTTGTTCAATAACCATGATGGCCATCATTGTAGTATTTAACGAAAAAAGGCATATCACAAGGAAGCAGAAAAACCAAAAAATACGGTCTGATAAACACCTTACTCTGGAACTTCAGGAATCACCCACTGCCCTGCATTTCCGGCACAATGATCACTAGCCATCTTTCTTAGAAATGCCCATCGACAGATGCTATCCTATCAAAGGGCGCGCCAGCATGGTATTTGGGATCGGTAAGTTAAACGAGTTGAAGTACACTGGATTTATAGCTGGACAGTTCATAAAGTATCCACGTAATACCTGAAGTACAAGAAGTATTTTTCCCTGTGAAAAATCTGCCGCTATTTTAGTATGCTTACCTCATCGTAATTTAAAAAACCATAGCGTGCTACGTTTATTGTCAAAACATTATCTTTATATCCATTCTAATTCTCAGAACTCCAATAGACAAGGTAAAGTTTGCCAAATTCCTTTGCAGATGTTGTGATGTCTAAATACATTTTTAAAATTGCACGCGCCATTTTTAACACACACCACCTGTAATGTAAGAAGGATACAGGCATCCAAGGATCATTTGCAAGAAATAAGAGTTGTTGTACATTCGGAAGCAGCAATATAATCAATGTAGCCATTTTTATTAAAATTTATGTTTTCTTTACTCTTCTGTTATAATTTCATCCAAAATGCAATTGCATACTATTTACACCGTCTCTTATCGCATGCCTGTGATGGCTCTATGTTCGAAGCTCTTCCAGATAGTTTCGTCTTCAACTCTAGCTCTGTGGTCGTCAATTCCAAATGGTTGCTTGGCTGCAATGGTTGTGTGATATAATTACTGCTTTGTAGAGTCAAGTAGTGTATTTTGACTTCGACTCGAGTTTAAATTAATAACATAAAAACCAACTGGATATATCGATTTTATTTATAATCATTTGAACAAAAGCCACCAGACTTAAATTTCTTAAAAAAGATGTTTCGAAAAATGCATTTGCTAGTAATTCAAATAAGGCATTACTGCATTCTAATGCTAGTCCGTCTCTGTCAAAATTTTAGGAAGGTAATTAGGCATACAAATAGTATATTAAGATTGTAGAGGGTCCTGGTAACAATCTAGGCAGGATGCGTTACCCTGTGTTTTCGCAAAATAAAGACCGGGAGGAGAAGGTACAACCGTTTACTAGATCGCTCAACTAAGTTGTGTCGTGTACATTTATGGTTCAAAGGACATGTACGAATAATTAACACAGGTCTCTGTAAGGTCATATGACTAAAACGGGTTGTGGTGGGACATGCAGAGTGGTTAACAAACCAATGACCTCACGTGACTGAAGGATGGGTCGTGGAAGGGGAGACGTGTGCTGGTGTAGTGTGGCGTCGGATTAGGGCGCAGACATATTGGACCACGAAGAGCCTCAGCCAATCCTGTGTCCCTCTGCATTCCAATGGCATGCGAGGAAGATAAGCAGGCAACCAGAGAAGAACACAACTGAG
>UXSR01005365.1:77245-95916 GCA_900604375.1 Mesocestoides corti | reverse complement strand
CGATCCAATGGCATGCGGGAAAGGAAGGCAGCCAACCAGAGAAGGACATGGATGAGATGCAGTATATAATGAGCGGCATGGCCAGCGCGGTGGACTCGGATGGAAGGCGCCTGACGCGTGGCTCTGGCTTCTGATTGGTCAATAAAGCCTGGTCTGTTGTACCTGTCTTTTTCCTATTAGGGCTTGGGTATTCTACAGTGGTGGCAGCGGATGCGTTCGAATAACGCAAATCGAACCCCAGTCCTTTCTCTTCTATGGTCAACACAGGCAGAGGCCCTTGAATGCCAGCTGAAATTGTCATGGCGTTCATCCGATGTCCAATAAAGTGGATCCATAGACATTGCCCGGGATTAGGACTACTGCATCTGAAGAGGCATTGGCAACTCAGCTACGACGACTTGGACAGCGGAAGCCAGCTGTACTGCATCTGCGAAGGACCTTCAATGGATGATGAGTCTTTCCTGCAAGTCTACAAGTGCAATGTCCCTCGTCAGCTATTCGCATGGGCCACTAACCTGCCAGATATGGGGTACGGGTAGTGTCGAACTAGATATTTTAACAATAGTGAACAGTGCGAAGTACCCAGCAGGAAGCCGAGGACAGCTTCATTCCTGAGGGGTAGTCAGTGTGGCGACGGATCAGGGCGCAGACATATTTGTCCGAGCTGGCCTAAGGTAATCCTCTGTCTGTCTGCGATCCAATGGCATGCAAGTGAGACAGGCAGCCATACAGAGAAAGTCACGAATGGGGAACCGGAAATGATGAGCGGCGTATCTAACGTGGTGAACCTCACATGGTCGGCGCCTAGCTTGCGGTTCTGGATTGTGGTTGGCCAATAAAGCTTGTTCTGCTTTATAAGTCTATTTTATACTAGAGCTCGGGTGTTCGACAGTCGTGACGTTCGAGGACGCAAATATATTGGATCACGACAAGCTTAGCTATTCGTGTCTCTTAGAAACTGAATAGCGTATTCGTAATATAAGTAAAAAACAAGCGAAGAATGGTGGGGGAAATGTTCTACATATTGAGCAACGCAAGCTGTATGGCATGTGATTGACGGTTTTGGCTTTTGGTTGCACAAAAAACTCTGGCTGTTGTTCGAGTCTTCGTCAAAACATGCCTCAGGTATTCCTATTAAAGAATGATTTTCCTCAATTTATACACAAGAAACGATACTTGCGAAGTGACACGGCAGTTTCTAAATAGATTCCAAATGATTTTATATCTGACTTCAAATTATTTCTAAAGAACTTTATTAAGTAAAATTTGGTGACTTTATGGTTGACCATTAATTCCACGCTATTTGTAGGAATCAAGAATTAAACACAGTATCACTCTACTCATTTACCTTTGTAAAAAAATAAAGTAAGACAATTATTCCTGAGTTGCTTAGCAATGTCCTAGTTTGGATGCTTATTTAGCTACAAGTACAACTTATCATACCCTATCCAAACAATCTATCTCATTATTTATTAATGCAGGCCCCATTATTCAAAATCTAAAGCTTGTAGATATTTCTAGACGGTATTGGCCAACAAAGGTTAATTTACATTTTTTTAGTGTACTTGGCTAAGTAATGTTAAATGTGCAACTCAAGATGTTTTTTGAAATAATTTTACTTAATTATTTTTGTAACGGAAATGTCCTTTAAAACAGAATACGTTTTAAAAACTTGCTCTAGATTTTATTAACGATCAGCAAGGTTTTATAATGCAAATTTAAATTCTATTATTTAGAAATTAATGCCTAATTTTAGAATGCTAAACTTGGACAATATACTTTCAATTTAGGGCATTAAATAAATTAAGCTAATTTAATTTTTTTAAAATCACAGGTACTTATGGTAACGACCCACGTGTTTCAGACAATTTTATTCCAATTTTATGTTTAAATATTTATTCTAGAGGCGGGTGGATTAGTCATCCAATGCCAATTAAATTGCAATGGCAGACAAGAGGAAATTGCAGTGTGACATTGATAGAACACTGAAGCGGGTTCAGGAGGGCCGTGCTTCATTCCAGGTATTATCGATTATGTCATTGCATATTATTTTCATCCTCATTTTTAATCTCTCTCATTATTAATGCGCCTTTTTTGCCCTGCGATATTTTTTTTGGTTCATAATAAATCAAGCTCGTCCGGGCATAAATTGAGTTTCTTTATTTTAATATTTGGGATCACTTTTGTTCTGTTTAGGTAGCGTTATTGTACCGGACTGTCATTGAATGCTTTGTAAATCTTAATAAAGCGTAATAATCGTTGATTCTAAAAGATCGTCTAGTTGCGAGGTGTATGGTCCATTATCACTCTCGTAAAACGAAAGCGCGCTCGAACTTTTTTTTTGCTTTCTTAAGAACGTCCATCCTTTCGATATGCAAATCTCCGTCTTATGATTCCCGTAATCGCTAGTCTCTTGTGACCTGCCATGTGAACATGTAATTCATGAAGCTTTATTATTTGAAAGCCCGTAGTTCGTGAAAGTTGGTGCTTCATCCAAACGCAAACATTCTTAGTACTTCCTCAAACTTATAAGCTGTGAACTCACTATAGACTTAACATTATGTGCTTTGTTTACCCTTGATTTGGTTATCCTTTTTCTCGTTACTTGATTTTTAGGAAATCTTGGATAAATTCGAAAGTTCAAATAATCAGACCCAAAAAGAAAAGTTCGAAGCTGATCTTAAGAAAGAAATCAAACGCCTTCAACGTTTTCGAGATCAGATTAAAACATGGCATACTTGTAATGACATTAAGGACAAACGACCGTTGTTAGAAGCACGCAAATTGATTGAACAAGACATGGAAAGGTTTAAGATTATTGAAAAGGAAACAAAAACCAAGGCATATTCAAAGGAAGGACTCCTTACTGCCGATGCGAAGAAGGACCCTTTGCAGAAAGAAAAGGAGAAGTTGGACGAGTGGTTAAAACAATCTATCTGTGCTTTAAAAACTAAATCTGAGCAGTATGAGTATGATTTGGAGAATTTGTCTAATACGGGAAAAAAGAAGCGAGGTGATAAAGAGAAGGCTGCGGTCGTTGAGGATAAGAAGCAAAAGTTGGAGTTTTGTGCATACCATATGGAAAAGCTTGAGACTGTCATGCGACATCTAGACAACGAGCGCCTAGATTGTTCGAAAGTCCGATCTCTTAAGGATCCCATTGAGTATGTAATAGAGTCGATTGATGATGTTAGTGTGGAAGATTACAGGTCTCTCTACGATGATATGCATTTAGAAGATTTGGGGGATGGTGCTATCATGACTCCAAACGCATTGGCCTCTACTAGCTTTCTGGATTACGATCCAAACCCCTCAACAATCCTTCCTGTCGTTCCTCCCATCAAAAATGGCAGCGGCGAAGAGTCAATTGCCTTTACGTGTCCACTGCCTCCTGGATCTTCGACATCCTCCAACGCGTCTTCGTCACGAGAGCGATCTAAGAACTCCTCTGAAGAGAAGTGCGTGATTGCACCAATCTCGTCGTCCTCTACAAGCACCCCGGTTAAAGAAAAAAAGGATAAAGGTGCGAAATCACAACCAGCTTCAGCACCAGTTAATTTAACTGCTCCTTCATCGTTCCATCTCGCCAATACTTCTATTGCAGCACCATCACCTAATAAGAAATCTTTTGCTGGCGCTGCCTCTAAACAACAGCACTCCGAAAATGTGAAGCCCGAATCTGAAAGAACAGTCGCTCCTTGCGATGTTGCACAGATTCACCGAGAAAATTATGCTAAGGTTGCGGGTGAATCAAAAAAAGATAGACCAAAAAAGGAGCACCAACAACAACATGAACCGGAGTTAAAGACTGCAACACCGACTCCGTCCGCGACTCCAGTCAAAAACGAGAAAAGAAAAACTGAGGAAGCTAAAGAAAGGGCCCAAAGCAGCGGTCCTACTGTCGTAGCAATAACATCTCCCCCACTTACGCCATCTACTGCTACAGAAACGTCATTCATTCCTTCCTCGACATCCTCGTCAGTGATGTCTGCCCCCAAAGCGGTTGCTCCAACTTTCAGTGTTGCAGTCACGCCACAAACGTCAACGAGTTCTCCACCATCAGCTGACGCAGTTATGACTGCAGTCATGCATCAACAGCACAACCAGTCTCCAAATCCATTTGTTGTTGTCCATCCTCGTGATGCTTTGGCGCCATTCCGGAATCAGCAGCTTGACAGGCAGCGTACCCTCCCTTCAGAGGTAGGTGAATGCCCAGAACCTATGAATTCTGTACTTGTCTATGGGTACCAGTAGGTTTTTGCGTCAATTTTGGACCTGCTTTGGGTTGAACTATCGTGCCTTTGTTGATACACAACATGCTTTATTTGTAGCCAGCCGCGTCGTCATGTAGACTCGTGAATTCAAACTGACCTTATAATTGAGAGTTCAGCCCTGAGTTGGTCCGTTTCTCAAACTAGTATACTTGAAGTCGGAATTTTACTTTTCCAGCAAAACATAATCTTCCGTAGTTCTTTTCTGGTAGTAATTCAAAACAACTTTTAGAGGACCCATATTAGAAGTTAGAGATTGTTAGGCATATTATTTTACCTTTACTAATTAGTGCTGCTTGCATAGGATTTTGCTTTATCAAAACTTTTATGCGAGGCTTCATTATTCCGTTTGAATTAGCTTTTATTGTCGCCAGATAACATTTTTAATTTTTGTCTTCTCTTCGATGAAGAATTCTCAATTTTACCAATTCTACGCTTTAGAAATCTGTACAGATTTCTAAAGTAAGATTGTATGTTTGACTAAGTGACTAGTCGAAGCCGCCCTTGTGTCCGAAGCGTTCAAGAACGCTTAGTTTATTTTGTCGTACCACTTTATTTTGCTTACATGTTTTCGGCTTTTACACGCTCTTCTTTATTTACGACCACTTTGTTTAACTGATTTACTGTAGTTAAAGTATTAACTTCTCAATTTCATTTGCCTAGCTTGCTTTTAATGCGTTCGGTCTAAATTATTTCTTGAGGTTATCTCATGAAACTTGGAAAGCCCTGTTGTGGGCCCCAACATGTGGTCTTGAACCACGCCGGGGCCGCAGAATTAACCCTGGCCCGATTACGTTTCCCTGATACCCGCGATGAAGAATAAGATCGGAGAGGACGTGGACACAACCGTTAACTTTAGAGCTCAACCACGTTGGTGTCGTGTGTGGGGTTCGCGCGTGTGTATTTATACCTCGGATGTGTGTCATACATGCGTTAACATCGAGACCTAGGTGTGAGGGTAATTTAGGATGACCGTTTGCACCAATGAAGGGGGAGTTGAGGATCCGCGCGGCTGGCGCCATGCTGCGAAAAGGGGAACCCTGTGTCGGAGGTGGGGCGACCGAGTAAACACGAATCACAACAGCCCCTTCAAAAGCATTAGATGGGGAAGTTGGAGTGTTTTAAAAAAGCTGTCGCTCATTATAATATTACAAAAATTAGATTTGTTATTGCACTGTTCAGCCTAGCTTATAATTTCGGAGCGAAACGTTACAGTTTATAGTTACTTTGTGGTTTTCACTGAAATCAACTCTGTAGGCATTCCAGGCTTTTCTTAATATGTACGCGTTTACGGTGGTAGGGAATTTAGCTCGTTAATCTTTCAGTTGTCTTGGACTCTAGTTTTGCGCTCATTAAACTGAAGTCTTTAATATTACAAGCCTTTTAATATTGCTTTTTTGACCATAACATTTTTGCTTGAAGCGTAACAAAATTTATCTGAGACTGATTTTTTGTTAAAAACCAATCAACGTACTAATTCAGAAACAATCTTCACTGATAAATTTCAAATAGCAAAATTAAGTACCTCTGCAGGGCGCAACTGGACCAGATGCTCATCTTTACCGCTTATAGTACGTCCAATATTAACGTTTTTGATCGTGTTCCAGTAAGGAGTGTATGATATTCTCTTCGGTTTGATAAGTCCCAAATGTGCATATGCAGACTGCCAAAGCGTCAATGTAATTTTGCCTACTTTCTAGCTTCGTAGTCAAATTCAAGCATTGGAGAGCGCCTACCGTCGTCTATCACTGCCGTGTGACACTGAAAAATCCCGTATGCTCGTTTACAAGAAACCGATTAGTGTGCCAAGTTACTTTCCATCTGAACCGTTGAAGGGCTCTGACACAGAGGAATACTTTATGAAGTTGGATGCCCAAACGCTTTTCTTCCTCTTCTACTATTTTGAGGGAACAAGGGCCCAATACTTAGCTGCAAAAGCCCTAAAGCGGATGTCTTGGCGCTTCCACACGAAATATATGACCTGGTTTCAACGCAACGAGGAGCCTAAGCAGATCACCGAGGAATTTGAGTCGGGCACTTACATATACTATGACTTCCAAACAATGAGTCAGCGGAAGAAGGAGGAGTTCATTTTCCTATACAGCTTTCTTGAGGACAAAGACTTCTAATATGCTTGCTCTCGTGTCCGTATGTACCATACAGTTTACATATGTGTATAAAATCTAATCTCACCCTAGCTCCTTTCACTTGCGAGCTTGTGCTAAGCGAGCCGTACAACTTAAGTGCCGATCATTCCTTCCATCGTCCACTCTCTTCAAACGATCGGAGGTTCACTGGCCGTCTCGTGAGCCTGCACACGCTCCTTTTCCTGTTATGATGCATTTCTTATTGTCTTTCTTTTGTAGTATTAAATTCCAAAGCCTTTGTTGAAGACTCCTACGAAGGCAACAATATATTTCTGTACCTCTTTTAGAGTAAAATCTCGCTGAATAATTCGCCCAGTGGTATTGTGGTATATTTACCTCCAGGGTCATAAACTAACGTGTGGTCAAACCCAAACGGCTTCTTTATTATTCGGTTTTCGACCCAACAGGTTTAACTAAAGGTCGATCGCGCGTTGTTCCTCCAAGGGTTTGATTGAAGTTCTTTTCAGTCAACCCTAGTTTTTAACTCAGTTGCTTAAGCTTCATGACTTGCTTTTTCTAGCAGTTCGCGTCATGCATTTTGATTGCTGAAAAATTCCTTTTAAGAATTAAATACGGGGAACTGCATTCTGGAAAAACACTCGGGATTTCAGCGACCAATGGCGCATTTTTCTGAAAATGTAGGCTGTGGCAATCGCACCCACTTGCCTCATTGAGGTATTGTTTAGACACCTAGATGCAGGTTAGTTAGATTTCCTAGAAATACGACAGAGCCAGGCTATGTTATCAAATAATGGTAAAGATGATTCTTCTTTAATGGACGTGAGAGGGTTCTTCGGGTGGGCTTCCCTTCAGTTTTACACTGAAAACTGAAGGGGTATTCTACTTGTTCCAAGATGTGGACCCGCGAGTGAAACGTCTTGTTTTGATTACGCTTGGACTTTCGCTGAATGTCAGGAATAAAAACTATAGTCCTCCAGAAATTAATGTAGAAGGAAATGTTGGTTAATCGGTGCCGTTCTTAAAATTCTTCGCCTTGGGTCTGCCATTAACATGAATCGTTAGTTCAACACGTAGATTAGTAGCATGAGTGGATGTGGGATAAGTCCACATCATGGAAATACATCAAGCAGTTGTTTGCTGTGGTTGTGGCTCCTAGTGCAGTTAAGCGAACTTCCTAAGAGCGCTACAACCTACCTAAATCTAGGACAGCAATAAAACCTGGTGCAGAGTGCTCATCCCGCCATAACCAATGGTTGAGAGATATTAGAATGAACAGCTAAGGTGTGCCGTGGGGTGGCGTATTTAGAGTTGTTTAAACAACAACGTAATCTCAATTAAGCTGTAATCAGTGTTGCAGACTACTGGATCCTCCGATATATTAACGTGTAGTGGTGATTCGTCGGGTCGATATAGTTTAGTGTCCGTTGCCAGAATCTGCGACTACTCAGTCATAATAGTGCAGACCTGTTTACTGTCATTTGATCTATGGTTTGTTGTTTTGATGAGACTATAGTCGATGTCGACCTTTTAAATGTGTCGAAGTGTAGGTACATTGGAAAGCTTCTCCATCAATTCAGTGTCTCCGTGCCCTGTCCCCGATTTCTCGTCCATGTATATTTAACCCTACTTTGCATTAAATATTTTCCTTCATCGTTCTTCCTCTATATTAACCATGTCTGGATAATACATCAAGAGTACATGCAATGGGATGTCGTCTCCTACCCACGAAATTTAGGCATAACCAGCTTCAATGTGTCGACGATAGGTTAAGTCTGTCTATTTGACTTTGTGAGGAACAAATTTAAGGAATTTCTGTAATGTGAGTTAGAGAAGATAGTATCACAAATCCCTTACTGGCTAAAAATTTTGGATAATGCTTGCAGTGTCATTTGATAACCCAGTGGTACAATCTATGACCACGTGGAGAATGCGTGCACCAGCGACCATTGCTTCAGTAGCTGCGGACAAATGACTGGAGAAATATACGTTGGCTTCATGGAAGCCGTCTGGCATTATCAGAGGCTTTAATAAACTATGCGATTTGTTGGAACTTTTGT
The DNA here is from genome assembly GCA_900604375.1 of Mesocestoides corti. Classification (NCBI taxonomy): domain Eukaryota; kingdom Metazoa; phylum Platyhelminthes; class Cestoda; order Cyclophyllidea; family Mesocestoididae; genus Mesocestoides; species Mesocestoides corti. The sequence continues at coordinate 87,480 of UXSR01005365.1, read as the reverse complement.
GGCCAGATAGAATAATTGCTGGTGACGGACCTCATTATGCAGATTAAAATAGCTGCTGGAGGCCTCTGCAGATTTTTTATAGTGATTTTTAATTGCAGTTCATAAATGCAGTTAATAGAATTGGATTTTTTGAGAAAAAAATGAGGATACGGGAGCCAAATGTTTTTCCTACCTCTTATTCTTTCATGAAATTTCTCAGACTTGGCAAAAATTTTGTCGTTTCCCTATTTTTTTTTTGCACCTCTCTAAATTTTAAACTATTGAAAATTTGAACACAAAGCTAGTTATTTTGTCAATGTATTACATGTCTTGGTTCTCATGATTCAAGGCCTTCTCGTCTTTGATGGTCGTTTTCCTCATCCATGTCCAAGTAGGCCCATTATCCTGATGTGATCTAAATCATAACCTTATCACATTCAAAAGCACAGTAATTTCAAAGGAGGAGGCGTGAATATTTTGTTATAAAATAGCTACTATCACGAGCATCCAATTTCAGGAGTAACCATTAAATTTCACCTAACACGTAAACAAAATTACATAAGTCAGACTAGCTTTGTGGCATAATGCTTAAACATTTGGATTTTGCAATTTTTTAAAACTTGGGAGCTAAACGTAATCCTGTCATTAGAACAAATCCGTAGTCAGGTGTCAGATCATGCATTCATCATTATGAACATTCCATGATGTGGCTTCATCTATTTTCTAGGTTTCCCATGTCTAACGTACATTCTTGAAAGCCAAAAGTCTATTTATCCATAAGCACTAAGACATGGAAGCATATTTAACGGTGGACTAATAGGTGTGTTAACACACTCGTGTGAAATTTCTAATGTTATAGTTTAAACTTAAAACTTTTAAGTTTTGTAATTTGTACAATTAGGTAAAAATGTCATGAATGGTCTTTAATTGACGGGAGCCTTGTTCAATAATTTGTGTACCTAACTGTCAATATCAGTTTTTAAGTAAAATTCAATCAAAATTCATATTTGAAAAGCGCAAGATTTTCCATCTTTAAATAAAAGTATGGTGCAACTTTTATAAAAAGAAACATTAATTTTTCAATATCATTTATACTTGAATTTAAATGCTTTGTCAATCGTCTGAAACTAGGCCTTTAACCATTTGACCTTGGAATAACGATCAACCTCGGTTTCGATTTCATTCTAGGTCAGACGCTCAGCTGATTCGCTAATTTCGCTTTCCGCTTTCTGGGCCTCTAGTCAAGATGTCCTCCCCAAGTCCTGGTAAAAAGCGGATCGATACGGACGTTGTTAAGTTGTATGTGATCAATGCTTAACACCGGCCAGATTTATTACAACAATAGCATTCCTCCTATTTTCTGTCTTATCGTTTTTTCGACTTTGGTTAATCCTTTGTCTTTATCTTTTGTCTTAGGATTGAAAGCAAGTATGAAGTTACTGTTCTGGGAGGTCTAAATGAACTTATGGTTAAGTTTAATGGACCTCCTGAAAGTATGCATTATTTTGCGTAACTCTTTCTTCTTTAGCGCCTTACGAAGGTGGAATTTGGAAAGTGCGCGTCGAACTTCCGGAACGTTACCCATTTAAATCACCGTCTATTGGATTCATGAATAAGATTTTTCATCCAAACATAGATGAAGCGTAGGCTCATTCATTATGCATGACTGAACTGTAACCCTTGTATAGGTCCGGCACTGTGTGCTTAGATGTTATTAATCAACAGTGGACCGCTGTATATGGTAGTGTTCTTTGGTATTTTATGCAGTCTTAGATCTTACAAATATCTTCGAATCGTTTTTGCCCCAACTTCTGGCCTACCCTAACCCCATGGATCCACTTAATAGCGATGCTGCCTCACTTTTTATTCACAAGCCTATGGACTACGTTTCTAAAGTCAAAGGTTGGTTACTTCTGCGTACTGTACATTCTATTCTCCACCTATGTTAGATACTTTTATGACGTTAAGTGGTACAATTTTCCTTGCTTTACCGTCTACAGTATTTTTGACAGTTTTATTTAACAGTTTATGTAGCCCTTTTTTCCGTTACAGCAAATTTTTTTATTGAAATCACCACATATGCTAGTATGCTTAGTCAAAATCAACTTCATAATTTCAATTATATTTGTGTTTGTTGTAAGTTATTCAGTGTTTTCCTCTGCTGTAGAATACGTTCAACGTTTTGCAACAGAGGAGGTCCTGAAAGCGGAAGAAGGAGGGGCAGAATCAAGCTCAGATGAAGAAAGTTCGATGTCAGATTATTCGGAGGATGAAGCACGAGACATGGAACTTTAGCATCTCGATCTATATTTAGTCTCACAAAACATTCATCTTTCATCAGCGTTAAGACCCTTTCGCATCGCTACATAATGACCCTGGCCGTTATTGCACTTTCTGCACTCTCCAAATGTACATTGACCCTTGCTCCTGACGCGCCACTTTTCACTTACCTAAATAATACTGATTTCACCAGAGTGGGGTCGCTAGTCCTTATCTCTTGAGGTACTTACGTAGTCATTCTTCAGTCTTTCTCCACACACTCGTTAAAGTCGAGGATTTACCATCCACATGTTCGCACCTGGTCTCGTAAGCGAAAATTTGTGACTTCAACCTCACCGTGTGTTTGTGGTTATAGTACGTACCCTCGTTAAACCCAACATTTGTTCTTTTAATTTTGCACCGGTTACTGGAATCGGGGAAAATTCTGACGTGCTCATCCAATGGAGTAGATGTGTAACCCGTGTACCTAGTGACCGACCTCTTAATCGAATGCTTCGTTGAATATGGATCAGTTACTACACAGTCTCGCAGCTGGGCCTCAATTTAATTAGTATTTTGGGCTATGAGCGAAAGAGATGTCTTTGTAACTCGATGTAAGCTCTAATTAGGTTGTGAGTATGGATGGGACCTGGATGCTTGTGGGTATGAGTGTGTGAAAGTCGGTCATATTCAACGTTGTGATTGTTGTGGTGTGTTCTCATGAAATCCTGCTCACAGAGCACAGTCTGTACATTAATGGCTGCCCGCGTTCGGGACGCTTTCTACAAATCGATATTTCTTCAAAATATTTAGACTTAAATCCCTGATGGCCTCATGCGTCACGATAGTTAATGCACGCTCTTTTACGCGGAGGTTGGGGTCACGTGGCCTTGTCACGTGTGTTGACGTGTTTGGTGGCTGTGCAATTTATCATCTCCCACGAAACTTAACATAGACGTGCGATACTGTAAAATGTCCTTCGGTTAATGTGTTGCGCCAATATGCATGTCTACACAATTTTCTGCCCCCTTTTAAGTCCACTTTATAATTCTGGGAGATGTTTTTCCAGGGTGGTTTAAGGTCTCAAGTTTCTGCGTATTTGGAAAAGTTCTAACTACCACGCTGTTCGGGTTGCCTTTTGAGTAATGCAGTAGTGAAACCTGTAGTTTACTAAAATTTCGCTTTTTGTTAACATGAGGCTCCTCATTGCTATGGCCAAAGGAGTCCGCTTTGTGAGAAGGGCCAAGTCAGGTGTATTTGCATTGAATTTTAAAAAAACAGGTTTAGAAAAATTAGTCACTTTGTTGCCTGAGAAACTGCAGCACAATTTATGGAAACAAAGAGAAGAAAAAAGTTTGTGTTAAGAACCAGACGATTTTACCTAACTCCTTCAAGTGGCCTTACTCTGGCCCGCACACTATCCCATTTCCGGATTACTTAGCAGTATTTTCTTTGTGGTAGATTCCTTTAATTTATCGGCCGCTTATACCTGAGGAATCCGCTTATTGGTTTGCTCACCAATTTCGCTAACATTTACCAAGAATTTGTTCTCACACACAACGTGTACACGCCTATACAGGCGTAACCTCACACGGCTTACGCTAACGTGGGATAAACTGGTGTGTCACTATCCCCCACCTATTTTTGTTCTCCGGCAACTTTGGTGGTGATATAAGTCAAAGTTGTTGAGTTAAACACCACTTTCAACTAGTACCATGTTATGATCCGCATACTCGGAAATAAACTAGAGGTTTTGCTGTTGAAGTCCATTAATAATATGGTTATCATAATAGTACCCCCAGTGGTAAAAAGTGCGACCTCACTAAAATTTCCTGGTGTACCCCTCAGTTCTGATTTTCCTTACAGACGTTTCCAGTTTCATGCTAGATAAACGCGCAACGAAAATCGACGTGATAGTGCTGACAGATCACCGGAACCTGGGCCAAGTGGAAAAGCACAAAACTAGTGCTTTGTTTGTAAGAGCTGCTGTGAGTTCATATGGACCGTATGGGACTTTGAAGCGGAATATGGTGCGAAAAAAATAACCCATTGCATGAGGCATAACAACTGGGTTATTTAGGTCTAAGTCACCAGAATAGTCCTTGCATGCAGATTCAACCACAAACAATGCTGTTATTAATAAACGATTAAATTTAATAAAAGATGAGTGTAACCTGTGTCCATTAACATTCGCAGAACTGTGGTCTTCATAAACATGGTTTTAAGATGTGTAAATCAGTCAAAATTTGTGAAGAGCAAGGAAGTTAGAAAGCGCTGTGCATCGGTGCCGGGTTTGGGGTTACTTCATCGATTTGTGACCCATACACAAACAATCAGAAGTTCAAGTTAGACCCAAGGCCAGAGAGATGATGCCCTAATTCAAAAACACGACGATGCATTTTAAGGCTTTTTTGTTTGAAACGAGGCCCACAACACGAGGAGCAAGAAATTAAGTCTTGTTAGGAAATAAATTATCTTCCAGATGGGGAATCAGAATTAGAAATATGTACTTTATGTGTATAGTATAGTTACATTGGTGATAAAGATTTTGCAGCGAATGAAGATGATTATTTTAGCTGTTTGGAATGAGGGAAAGAGCTAATTAAAAGAGCCTAAATGGTAAAAAAGAATGAAGAAATCTAAAATACTCACTGACCTGCATTGCTGAATGCATTTGAAGTGGTGTATTAAGAGGTCTGAAAAGAGGATTATTTGTACAAATTGATTCTAAATAACGAAAAAAATGCTTAGCGCGTTGGACACTCAGTTTAAAAGACCTTCACTGCCTCTGACAGGAGAACGATTAAATTTGCTTTGAAGTGTATAGATAGTTTATTTTCATTGAAGTGATGAGTTGGTGCATGAGAAGCACAAGATCTGGCACATCGAGAAGGTGATGAAGCGTCCATGTCGACGAAAGCCATGGGAAAGACACATACTATTCCGGAAGTCAGCATTCCTCAAGACAGTTGTCTTCGTGGCATCGAAATCAGTAACTAGCCTATTCACACTTTTTCTAATCTCACATGGCTGCCCTTAGCTTATCATCTTAATGGTCACACTATTGTTTCATCACACGTTCTAATTTACACTAACAGGTCCTGTGTGCGGTTGGATCTCTTAATGCATCAAGTCGAGGTGGCTCAAGCTAATCATTCTGAGTTGACACTCAACCCGTGACTGAGGCAGCAAAAGCGCTGTCCACGAAGTCCTGACATTGTCCCGGTCTGGGGACGTAGGGCTTGGATCATACAAGGAAGGTGCCTATTGATCCTCTGAGCGTATTTTTTTGTTACAAACAACTTTTAATGCGCACTTTTTGTAAACTGCTCAAATCACTTTCAGATTAAAAATAAAAAAAGCTAAGCAGTATGGTGAATTATCAAAGCCTTCTTTTTCGTGTAATGTCTAGGCATTCGCTTTGAGGACCTCGCTTAAGCAAAGAAACCACACGATTTTTTCACAGGAGGCCCGATTATTGGCTTTTAATTCTTTTGTTTTGACTGCTACACCTGATTTGGTAACATTCCCATATGATTTTACAAGCAGCAACGTCTGCGAGGGCAATAGCTCAAGTGAATGATAGTTGGTGATCGTGGTTAGGATCTCTTTTTGGCCAATAGATTGCAATCTAACTTGGACTGTCGTGAGGTGGTCGATGTCAAGGTGTACGTGACACAGTAAACTATTATTTCTTCCAATATAATTTTGAATTCGAGTGGGAGAACACATGACGGACGAGGTAAATGAGATCAGAAGTGTCTAGTTATTCTTTGATTAATTGAATTACCCAAGGACAAAATATATCTAAAACCGCGAACAGTTATTAAGTAAAGCTCAACCTGTTGTCAAAGCAAGGAGAGGCGCATTTACCTCAGAACACGGCAAGACGAAAAACAACAATCAGGTTTCCTAAAACAATGTGTCACTTAATATCGTAGTCCTTGTCTGTATAAAGAAGGCGATCAGGAGATGCTCTTGAGTCCTCAATTTATTCGTTGTTTCCTCCCCCACGCACGCTGTAGTCGGAGCCACATAACCATGAAATGTGACTCCACTACCTGGGAGCTAATCGTAAGGCAAGCATGCAGTGGCAGTTTTAATTGCTCTGGGGCTAACATCACTTAAACCGGGCTTGTTTCCTTCTCTGAATTATAATCCAGATAAAAGCGTCACGCGTGGTCTTGTAAAAAGAATACGTTTTATGGTATAATCAGTGATTCCAGTCACTTTAATAACCAAGTTTCCACCACATGAACACTCCCGTATGAGCATAGAATACCAAGCGAACCTGACTTTGTGCAAGTAAAAGCTTTAATTCTCCTTGATAATTTCAATTGCTTAAACGAAAATGCCGTCCATAACTCCAAAATACTGTTGTGGTCGGCGGCGCATTTCGAAAGACCAGTTTCACATAGTTTGTCAAGCCAACGTGCCAATTAAAATTTTTCGGGCCCTTGTAAAAGTACACGCATAACTTAAAAGTTCACATTCATGTGAGTGAAGTTACCGCGACCCTAGCCGACTAGATCTCTGCAATCAACGGAACTAAAGCGACGTATTAACTCACTGAGACGTTTTTGAAGTAAAATTCGAAAACCTACTTGCTTAAATGAATAAGCATTTTATGGAGAGTTGAGGACTAATCAACAGCCAAATTCTGCACTTATAAATCACTTAAAAATAACTAGCTTCCGGTTATGGAAGTAGTTTAGAAGAAATGCAATTCTACGCGTTCTAGCTTGCACATTGCCCTAAAAAGCCATTTGTTCTTCGTACAACTCCACAGGGGGATAGTGAGGTTTTCATGGTAATATTAAGGCCATGAAGCAGGCTTTACCCTTGACAATACGGGAAACAAATTACACATTGCCACATTATCCCATTATCGACACAGGGACTTAGAGGTTGTACGCTGAGTGGGCAATCGTGTTATTATAATAATTAATGACCGCTTCACCAGAACTAACATCAACTTCATGACCAAAAGCCATTTCATTGTTTTCACGACAACTCATTAATACAGTATATAAACCCTTAGCTTAAGGATTTACTTTGCTACATTACTTATGGAATAACCTGGGGAGAGTCGAATCAGTTCTAAATTCTTGTGAATGTACTACCTCTTAGTTTGCTCACGACCACGAAACATCCCTTTGATTGCAACTTAAACACCCTGTAAAATATTGATTTGATTACCGATCAGGAAGTATCAGTACGAGGAATCGGAGCACTGGAGCCAAGTCCTTCGCCTAAAAGAAACGAGTAACACAGCATATGTGATAATGCCTACTTACACAAACAAGTAATCTGTTATTCAAATATTTCAGTAAACAAGCGAAATATTAAATATATCTAAAAATTAATCACAAATAAGCACCAAATAAGTTATTCTAACTTTCGATACAATAGGTCATAGCAATCTGCATAATGAAACAAGTGTGCGGCAGCCCGAATCAACACCCATGTTGCATATTTTGCCAAATAACGATGGGAAGACTATTTACTTATAAAAGAAGGCTTATAGATTTTTGCTTTTAATATGAAGACCCTTGCATAAGGTTCAGAATAGAGTCTAGCTATTTCTACAAAATTCTACCAGGTCCTTGCATAAGCTTTACTGAAAGGTAATAATCTGGTTAGAAGTATTCCAAAATGCTTGTCATGCATGGCATCAACGGCATGTAGCACCTAATTTTATTCTAGTCGTTTTAATAAGTTGGCATTTATGCATTTGATAATGTCGAACTAAGTTAAATTACATTTACTTTTACTATGACCGCCTTTTAAGCACAAATGGATCGACTCATTTTTAAGCAAGCCCGCGTGCTAGCACGGTTTAATAATAGTTTTATTGTTTTTGAGTCCTCTGCTTTGAAAAGGCTTACATTTCTCGAAAATTTCAACTGAAAAACTTAGAAATTTAGACTCGATTTCAGTGGTTCATGGTTGACGCACAGTGTCACGAGCTTTCCTCGTTAAGCGCACTTATTTTGAAACGTTACTGGCAACGAACCACTTGATGTCGGACGGTCAGCCACGCAGTCCTGCTCCAGACAAGGGGCCAAAGGGAACACGAGTCACGAAATATGCATTTCATTCAGGTAAATATTCCCCTTGAATCTCAAGTCAGCCTTTCCTAGTAAGAAAAAACTTTTTCTGTATGCTTATAAGAAAATGATTGGAAATTAACGACAATAAGAAATCTTAAGGATTGAAGGACATGGTTCTGCAGTTTATGAGACCATCAAAGTGTAAGCTGTTTCAGATTTACCAACATCTTCTCACTTAAAGCATTGCAATAAGGATCAAATAAATTTGATGATTTAGTAAAATTGTTTGATCCAATAGTTCATATCGCACTTATGTAAGCATACTCCTCAAAAGAGGTAACTAAGTAGTAAACCACAGTCACGTGAAAGGTCCCAAACACTGCATGGATTAGAAATTTGCACAAGTATTTAACGATCAAGTCCTTCTTATCAGAGTGCAACTCAAAGCTTTATGAAATAATCTCACCAAAGCCACTAACAAATCACGTGCAATCACATAAATTAACTGTTTTAAAAAATTACATATAAGGAGGACGATCACGTCGTGCAAACATATTTGGGTGACACGAAGATGATTTACTACCAAGTTACCCAAAAGATGGCCAATTTCTTTTGGCTCATGTATCTAAAACGCTCGGTTGTTTATTAAGCTTCACTACCACAAGTCATAAAATATAGGTCCATATTTGAAAAACTGGCAAGCTACGTTGCTGCGTCAGAAGCCACTGAAACTCGTGAACCAAAGCGAATGTCTGTGATTGCCGGCATAAGGTATTCGTTTAGAAAAAAGGCTACTTACCGATGTAACTGGAATGGTCGCTTAAATCACACTTCAAGAACTCATGGCAATACAATTCTTGAATAGTTTCTATCAGGTGTTGGAAAGAACAGGATTCGTAAAAGCGACGTGAACACAGTAGTAATTCGTAAAAATGCGCTATTTAAAGATTTGAGGTCAAATGAACTCCTTTCACAGTAGTCACACCAACCGCAAATTACGAACACAGATTCAGTTAACTCTCACTGTTAGTTTGTCGCTAGAATACCGTTTTATTTAGATCCGATGTTTACTGTTCAAACAATGTAGGGAGTCATCCTGCAGTCTTATCCTAAATTCCAAAGTTAATTATTGGGGGATGCGTAAATGAAGTACTGTTGGGGGGCACATCTGTAAACAAGCCGAAGAGTCCCCTTAATTCCTATCACAGATAATAAAGCCGGTATAAGCTAAGCAATACCAGCTAATGCTTATTTTATCCAGAAAGGCCACCTTAACATTGGTCTTGCATTCTCCCCAACGATACATACTCAGGGAAACAAAAACGGGACACAATGCAGCTGCTTCATTGGCTTCAAAGGGGACTATTTTTACTGTTAAGCACCCAAGAAGTTAACAAACATTTTGTGATACACATGCTGCATTAAAAACTAGAGCGATTTAGCTAGAAGAATCCACTAACTAGTGGAAAATGAAGAGAACAGCGCTGACTTGCTGCAGTTTATAATTTGTGGATTTGTGTTCTTTTTCTTATTAACGCCTTCACGACGGGCACAGCGAAACCTTGCGAATTATGCCTAATGGCCACTGTGTATATTCTAAGTTTACTCCAACATTGTTTAATTAGCAACATGTCGAGTTGATGCAGGACCAGTTGCATCAAAAAAATAAATTAAGTTAACCTATTGAATGGGTCAACTCAAAATGATTGCATTCAGCATTAGCGCACATGCAGCTTGATATGAGTCCGGAGTTGCGGAAGTTAAACTAATGTAAAGAAAACGAAGTGGACTTGGGTGGTATTTGCATCCTGACAGAGTCACTTAAGTGAGACGCTTCTCGATTGGCCGTTGCGTGGCCTAACTGACAGTTAGTCATACGAACCATGAAAATTACTCCATGTGGCTCGGGCAGTACCGGGACAAAGGCCTGTTCTCAGCACACTC
>UXSR01005365.1:3616-76644 GCA_900604375.1 Mesocestoides corti | reverse complement strand
AGCAATGAGTCATGTGCCCCCTGGATTATACTGGCACCCTGAATCATTTACAGCATTTAAGTAGTGTAATTTTCGCAATCACTTTTCGAAGTGCACATATTATGAATGCTGAAATATTTTGCTTTTAATGTGTTTCCTTTATTTCGAAAAAAAGCAGACTTTGAATGAGGAGGAAATTGTCTTGAAGAGCTCCTCTTTCAAATAGCCAGCAACTGTTTAGGCTTACATTCTTTGGAACGTGTTTCGTCTTGCCCATAAAAGGACTTGTTAGTAGTCGCATCCATTTATCAATAAGCTATAACCACAACTGACAAAGCAGTACAATTAAACTTTGACTATGTCCATCTGAATTCTAATTTTTAACAACAGCCATAGCTGTCATATTGATGCTAGAGTTCTGTTTTTCCAAATTACGGTTACCTTAAGGTCATTCAGTTTATACAGTGACAGGTTGATTCATTGGCATTTGCCAAATAGAAGTTAGGTAGACACCGTATGTTGTGACAATGTCGTGTCTTGATTCAAAATGTTGAAAACCAGCCAGTGTTGAAGCAGTTTCGGTACATGTATGGGACAGATGATGCAGCGGAACAATTTTAACAAAAGCGTCATCATTAGTTTAGCTCTACTTAATTAGTCCAAAATTTCGATACAAATTTAATAATTACAGTGCATGCTCCCTTATTCTTTGTCCCCTCTGCGCTTTATTTGATATCACAATTTGGCCGTCCTCTTTGGTACTGCTAGTAAATGTGTCAATGGCCTAAAGAACGAAAGTCTCATTTCCTGTTTAAACTTTACTCCGCGACAGAATTTAAACGATATTTTTGTAGTTCTTGGATTAAATTGGTTAGTAGATTGCAGAGTACTGGTTAACGTGGATGATCGAACGAGAACTAATTGCCATGACGCACCTGAAGTTAATGAGGGGCAGTTTGCAAGGGCAAAACACTGCTATCCAAGTTTTGATAATAGGTCAGGATCCCACGCCCTCTCATCGGTTCGCTAACTTCTGTTCATCGATCGCTTTGCAAAAGTAACAACACACACATACACATTAAACCAGTGAATCAACAATCACACGACTTTTTGTCTCAGGCACTGCGCGTGACAAGTCAGCAAGGTTTTCAGGTAGCCCAACACTACGCGTTCGGCATTGCTCAAGGCAGTGAAAATGTGTTGGCTTTTTTTCCTGCATCATGCTGCTGTTAAAGAAGCATCGGTTACAAAAAAAGATGACTTGTCATCCAATCTGTACACACTGAATAAAAAATCTAAAAACGAACTTGTCTGCAAAATAAGGATTGTGGCAGCAATGCAACTGTTAAAATATTGGGGACGGTAGCTTCGTACAAACCCTGTGTACCAACCTGGGGTGCAACTTTCACCATTAACGAGGCACATATTTACTATTTTCCGTTTACTGAATTTGGTCTTTGACCTCGACAAGGATTTATGTTTACCAGAAAAATTATGACAAAATCATTTTCTAGTTTTTGCCTTGTTTTCTTAAATTTAGACATAAAACCAGTAATTCTACTGCATTCAATTTTAAGTGAAACATTACATTGCTAACAGCACCAGTTCGACGTCCTAGAGACGGTACTGGCGTACAAAGCACTGGAAAGTGGCACGATCGAGATTTTGCCGTGTTGCAAAAAGACCAGCAATCAAGTCAGCCACTGTGAACACAGTTCACTCGATCAATAATCACAGGTGTCATGAGATAATCGCCAAATAATTTTGAAGCATCCAGCCATGAGCACAAGTAAATGATTGATAGATTGCACGTTGCACAGAGTTAAGTGGTTGTGGTGGTAACCGACCGTTCCCGAGCGAAAGTACTTTGGTATAATTAGTTATTTAGCAATTATTTTTACAGATGCTTAACATTTCTTGTGATGTCATGAGGCCCATTATGTTAAATCAAAAAGATTGGTAATTAGATTAGGCCTTTGTAAGGCAACCATTCAAGTCAATTATAGTTCAACCTCTATGGATTAGAAGTTTCGTTCTAAATCTGGTACCTTTGATTGTTTCAAGCCAATTTAAAGAAATCATATCAGTTAAAAAGTACTACATATAGTTCTGTAACTTGGGATTATCTATAAATTTACACACATAGCTAAAGCAAGTGCGTAATTTGCTGGGATAACGTAGATGTACGTCTCGTCCACCACAAAGTACTTTTTAATTAGGTTGTCAACTCAATATCAAGGTGCACGAAAAAGCTGTCTGGCCCCGTTGAGCCTTTAAATATGGAGTACATCATCAGCATTTCCCAAATTACGTATTTTGTCAACCTTCCTAGAAGGGGTGTAAATTTGGAGCAAAAATTCACTAATAAATGCTTGAAGGTAAAATAATGTAGTTGGGTAACATAACGGTGCAAATAACGATATGGATGTAGCCTCGACAGAATACCATGCAGATACTCAATTGCTTGAAATGTAGTGGACAATTTTCCTCCAAATTAAAGTCTGTACGGCTGTTTAACGAATATAAGTTTGATCGAAGTAAAACAACGCTAACATCCAGAAATGACATTTGATAACGAAGGATGAGTTCAGAGATGAATATCACAGGCAGCATAACACCACCACCACCACCACCACCACAATCGGTTGCCAAAGGCTTTAGCAAACGGCCATTGGCTGTGTAGGTCATCTTTTATCACACGTTTTGTACATAAAGCGAGGTTGTCGCCTAAAAGCCCTCAGATTGTTGTACCTACATTTATCAACAGTGACTGTTCCAACCCACACGTGGACCCACCAAGGAAACAGAAGATGAAGGCGTGGTGGGGCAAGGTGAATGTCGCGTGTCGTCTATAGCCTGACAGTTGTTTACATTAGGTCTGGTAGCCAAAAGTGTCTTCCGTTTTCGCAGGCATAGCACCTGTAGTCTGCGAAATCTTGTCACTTAAAGTTGCCATTCTGGGTCCATCTGCGAATAAATTTCGAAGTTTTGTGTCATATTGGAATAAATGAAGAAACTGATTGCAAGAATAAATCAAATTTGATAAATTAATAACAGCAGTGCTAGAATTTAAATTTTTGTTGCGACACATCAAAAATCCTAATTTTCCCACTTTTTGCTTTCCAGGAATACTTCATTGTAGTCGCATGAAGCTCACAGACTATAGTTAAGGCTGGAGATTTCCAAGGTAGTGGAGATTTTTTCAGAAGTGTTTCACTAAGAATTACCACTAGTGAGAGCGGTAACGTGATAGCAATGATGCAAAATGGTCCAATATAGTTTTACGTTGCAAAACCTCACTCAACCCCATCTATGGATTTAGCAAAACTTGCAGGAAGAAGGTGCTTATACACAGCGTGCACTCAAATGCATTTCTTAACAATTATCCACCGCGCACAAGATTTCACTCAACAAGACAATAAAACATGGACCGGGTATCCGTTGCCTCAAAGAGATTTTCCCTGTGTTAATGAAATATACTGCTTTTTATTTCTGTCAGGTCTCTTCATTATGGCATATAAATTAAAGCAGCGAATGAAAGGTCAGTTTGAAATTCCACAATCGGGCCTACTTAAATCAAAATGCCAGTTGCCCTGACATGACAAATTCGCACATCCATTAACGTACTCAGATTATAGTGGAGAGCCCGTTGCAGGTGACGAGGAAACTTGTCTTTTGTAAATACGTGTTCTACGACTGAATCAGGCCACAATGACATTTGCCTCCCCTTCGGCATCCAAATTTTCGCAGACTGTGACGGATTTTCAAAAGATTAACAGTTTCACCTAAAGGTGGTCTTTTGTTACCTTGACCAAAGGAGAGAGTTCCATCTTCTCATGCTTCACATGAAAAGTGAGACACGACATAGCCTCATTGTCATAATCAGAAAAGACACTGAAAATCTCGATATCCTATTTACGCATGTGGGTGACAGTTTTAGCGCACACCAATTAGGAGGAAATCTGTAATGGTCTATTCGCACACATCCATTCTTAATGAATAGAGATAGGGCGAGAGGTCGAGTTTTAGCAACAAGATGAAGAGCCTGAGAGATTCCAGCCAGAGTTTTAATGGATACCCCGAATTCCCTTAAAGGTAAAATTAATTGACTATGCACACATTCACTTTAATTAAGCTGAATATGGCTGACTTAAAGCACTTAGTAAACCATAGTTCACAACAAATTCTGGAATTATACAAAGATTAGGCACATTGTGAATCAGAAGAGAGGTATCTCTTATCACACGATGGCCACGTTATGTGAATGCTATCGGCAATAGGTGGTGCAACAAGTAGTACATTTACAATTATGAACTAATCCTGATTTTCAGTGCTTTTTCGTACTTTAGAGACATTAAAATTTACATTTAGTTGACGAATGCCCTAGTTTAATGCGCGTTGCAAATAAAGCACAATGAAATAGCGCACGTTGCAACTCTATAATAAACAAACACAAATAAGAATAGACAAGAAATCTAATTTGACAATTAAACACGTACACAAGGACCTAAATTACATATGATGCAGAGATAGATCTAATTTACAGTAACTGCTTGGAGTCCATTTAAAGTCTTCTTTACCTAACTGCCCTTCTAAATGGTCTAATTATTTAGGCATCCTTGTATTTCTATACAAATTTTTGAACCTTCAAGAAAATTTGGTCAAAAATAGTTTGCCTGATCTGTAATCAAAAACTCGTTTAACGAGACGTAGGGAAATGTCATTTTTGCTGCATACATTTATAAAATAGGCATTGTAAATCGCTCCTTCAATTTTTTTGATGCTTAAAGAAATATCCTGCAATACCCGTGCAGTTGGTTGAATGCTGAAGGTATTACAAATGAGCTTGGACCCTCTTATAACTTTCCAGAATTTGGTATGCACCTAAAGAGAGCAGATTCCGTTTTCGCATGATGCGTGAACACACACACACGCAAACATCAGGTGTATCCACGAGGCTTTCTGGGCTGGAGGTAGAAGCGGGCGCGTTTTCATTGGCTTGCTACACTTAAACATTCGCCGAGCTAATTCGTCAGCCACCCCGCCCCTCAGCTTATGCTAGCCACCGCTATTGTCGTCTAACATGAAGATTTCATGTTTAAGAACGTCACGGGTCTTCAAATGTGGAATCAACACAGTGAAATATAAATTACGTAGGTTTTCTCTGCAACAAATAACCTTTAATGTTCAATAATTTGCCTTCGTCTGGTTCTGAGCTCCTGCTTTTTTGGACTATTATCCAGTGGCTTTAATTGTTGTTCAAACAGCATTCAGATGTTCTTTTCCTACTTTATTGAATACTTTCTTTGGTTACCTTGTATTCCTCTTCTATAGAACAGGCAAAAAATTGCAGGCCGATATAAATTATTTTATCAAAAGGCGAAGTAGATAAAAGAATTGGTAAAATTCAAAATTGAATTAGGTTTGGTAATCAAGCTCAGCGCTTTGACTAAAACAGTTTTTAAAATGAAAACCCCTATTCACGACACAGATAAGCATTTATCATTTAATTTCTCATGGTACAAACGTAACTGGCAAAGGCTTTCTGAGGCCTCAGTAGTACTGATTGCGTCATTTTAAATCATTTTTTTCGTAAAACGCATGCAATTTGTCACCTTTAGCGGCATTCAACAAACCTTGTATTTATTGCCTAGAGTTAACTTAATGAAGCCAAGCATCGCAAATAAATAAGTTTTCGAGTGTCTTTTTACACATGAGTTCTAAAAAGTTGAACTTCATAATAAGCAAAGGCCTTTATGAAAGTGTTCCATGAAAGTTGCTGTGTTGGCTTAGAATTTGGGCACTAAAAGCACATTTTGTAGTAGGCGATCATCGACCTTGATTGGAAGTTTGGGCAGAATGTGTGTTTCCAGTAAAAAAATTACTGCATGCTCACAGGTTTGCTGTGCGCTGATCGGTGATCAGCGTGTGATCTTAAAAAAAATTGGCATTGATTTAGTTTGACTGATATGTGCAGTAAACATTTTTATTTCAACAGCATGCGAGTTGAGACAACAAAATCTGTTGAATATGAGGCAAAATATCAAAGAAAGTAGTATATAACCAAAAACTAAAAACAGCGGAGATTAAATTAATTGAAAGCAATGAAAGGACGGTTTCTTTTTGTTCTAAGTACACATCTTTACATACTTGGGTAGATGTGGTTAAATGAATACTGCCATCACATTTAAAAAAACTATTTAGACAAAAAGCAAAGGCCAAAACTGTTATAAAAGACTTTTACAGATTATTTAACACTAAGCATTTTCGCCCTAGATTTTCATCAGCTATGGTGTTTAACATGAGTTCTAAATTACTGCTCTAGTCCAAATTTCTTTTCTACCTCGGTTAAATAAAACTTATCTCACTAGGCAATTGTGAAACTTTAACACTTTATCGGTTTATTCTGAAATGTTTTAAATTGCTCTGATAAAACACCTTGACTACCATTGGAATCGTAACTCCAGATCCAATAGCAACTAATAAAAATTTCGACCGTTAAATTGAAGCAATCAGAAGTAGGATATTTTGGTGTGGTTCTATCCACCAAATTACTTACAGAAGATTAAACCGCTTCAGCTGGGACCATCCTCTGAGGGTTTAATAGACATCAGGTTCGATTCTCCAAAGGACTTTTCATTCACCACGGCAGCACCATTCGCGTGTCATGCAGTTCTTTGTGGCCATGCGGATCGCCACTGTCGATCGTGTTTTATTTACATGAAGCTATTTGCAAAGGGAGTTGTAGAAATGCTTTAAGGAAGATCACATGTAACAATGGACTTCTATGTTTAGAGTAGAGACCCTGGATTACTATGCTTAGTGTTGCTTAAAATTCCGGTTGAAGTAAGGTCACTTTATGTTGTAGCCTTGTGAACTGGTGTTGGGAGGACATCGAGGTTATTAAATGGATGTTTGGCCAGTTATACTTTTTGTTAACCTCCAAATGCAGTCGATTCTCCTCGCGTTCTCCGCGTCTACCTCCGCTTTCGCCAACGAAGACATTCGTAACTTTCCTTGCCGTTTTCATCGGCTAGATATTACTCACTGTGCAAGCCAGTACCAAATCTCGCGGATTCCCGACGAAACTCAAAGTTACGGATTCGGGTTTGGCTCGGTAGACGATGCCGAAACAATGTGCAAGTAAGAACATTCTAACCTTTCATTCTCCCAACTGTGACTGGTGATGACTTGAAGTAGCCAATGAAACTAGAGAACAGAGGGGTCCGTGAGATTCGCCACTCATTCAGCAAGAAAGATTTTGTGCATCACTGTTTGCCGTTTAATTAACGAAAATCGTTTGCGCATTGCATTCTATTGAGCAAAAGTCTATGCATGAGCGTCTAAACACTAGAAGTTAAACAGAGACAATTGCACTTAAAAGACCAATCTCGAACAGTTATGAGGACCTGTCATCTGGGGTCGCCAACCGATAAACACCCACCTAATGTCTTGAGTCATGTGTGCAGGAATGAGCAACCTATTTATTATGACTTGAATATCCAGTAGGTAAAAGTGTTCCCGAAAAAATTGTAGTACCAAGTAGGACAATTTTCAAGTTGAATTATCTTAAGTCAACGTCCAAGTCAAATAATAGTATTCGAATTAATACGATATACGATGACACGAACAAGTGACACTTGACCATTTTTTTAAATAAAACGTTCATGGTGGTATAAAACGATTAATTGTTTTTTGTCACAAATTAAACGAGCTATTGGTCATTTTAATCTCATTATTTGCGTTGTAGGCATGAGAACTGTCGTTTTTTGACATTTGGATTGTTAAAAACTGCACTTAGGACCTGCGCAATAAACTCTGGATTAAATAATAATTCCAAAGTTCCAATGTTTGTCAAATGATGGAATTCTGTGAGTGAGGAAAACGCTTAAATCGCGTCGCGAGGATAAAGTGCACTAAAAGATGTCAGCCTTTGTCTGACGACGATTTGATATAAAGAACGTGGTAGATTTAGCATTTGCACCTCTTCATACGCAATGAAACTGATTATTTGCGCCCTAGTGCTCATCACTATAATTGCAAGCAATTAATAAACATTATAATCTATTTGTCAGATTGTGGTTAACCAGGCTGTTAAAATAACTGGGTGGTACTGATCAAGTACCCACTCCACCAACTTTTCATTTAGGTAAATTCATGCCATCCGTTTTATTCCCGCCTGAAAGAAATATCCAAATGTTCCTTTTTCTGAAACATGCCCTGCCGTGTTGCTGCTCAAGAATGTATCGTTGTGCAAGTATGAGGCTTTTCGGATTAGCTGAAAAATGTTGTTCGATGTGCTAACCTCTGTGCGTAGTTTTCTTCCCATGACGAACACAACTACCATTTGCTTTGGGTTCGTTTTATAAAGATTAACTACTTCAAATATGAATGGTTCAAAGGAATGTGCAAAATAAAAGGTAATAAATCGCTTATGAGAAAGTGTGGCGAAGAAAGAATAGAGGTAGATTTCTTGAAGAAATTTTGATAGTCTTATGCTCCACACAATTCGAGAGCCACGAATGCAATTTTTAAACGGGCTTTAAGTCCTGCAGACGTGGCTTATTCCTAAAAGAATGCACCCTAATAGACAGCAGTCGTGCAAACCTACTTGGAAAAGTGAAGTTCGAGTTGAAAGCTCTCTTTAAGTGTAGCATTTATTACTACACAGCCGTGATGAAAGGCTAATTTGCTTATCCACCTTTGGTTAGACTTCACTGTGGCCGAAGCATGTGTTTCCTGCGGCGGTTTAAAAAATGACGCGTGCTTCCACTTTTCAGAGTTAGGCCCATCCTTTTGTTGTTTCAGTAGCCTTCTCCATATGGGCCAGTTAAAGCGCACAAACCCCTTTGGCTCGTCAAAAACGTATTTTTAGATTATCTGTTATTATGAACGCATATAAACTCGTTTATCTTCATCAGTCAGTCTAAGTTTGTTTTTCCCTGAACTTTCAACGAGTCTGTTTAGAGCCGCAGTCAAATAGGTGCACACCTTTGAGCAGGGTGAAAAGCGAGAATATTTCTTTCGATATTTTCTTTGGCGCCATTAAAATATCATGTAGAATTGCAATTTCTTCTAAAATTTGTAGCTTAGGCATATTTTTAGGTTTGTAAGATGCGGAATTGCAAGCTCTCCGGGATGAGGACTCAATGCAAACGCAAAAAGAGCTTGCATGTCAGTTAGGAGTCACCCAAACAGCTGTTTCATAGCGTTTGCGTCAATTAGAAAAACTTTAAAAGCTAGGAAGTTGGGTCTTGCATGTGTTGACCGAACACAACCTGCGTCAACTTATGAGTACATAACTTTCACTGCTTTCGTACCGGCAACCAAAAAGGACTTCGTGTGGAAAATTGTGATGGGTGATGAAGCGTATTTTTTACGAGAATCTCAAACGTAAAAGTAATGGGTAGATCTCGGGGAACCCAGTACATTGACTCCGAAACACGATGTCCACTTGAAGAAGCTACTCCTGTGTTTCTGGTGGGACATGAAGGGCGCACTTTACTACGAACTCCTGGAAAGTGGTCGTCAGACGGTGACTACAGAACGCTACAGCCGACGATTGAACAAACTGAGCAAACAACTTGCTTAGAAAGGGCAATTTACTGTTCAAGAAAGCAGGCAAGTCATACTGCTGCATGATAACGCTTGGTCTCAACTCGACTATTGACCGAGATGGGAACTTCTCCCACACACGGCATATTCACTATACTTGCCCCCATCCGCCTACTATTTGTTCCGGTCAGTGCAGCCGCACGCCTTAGTGGATAAAGAGGTCAAAACACTGGACAATGTGCGCTCATTCGTCGATGACTTTATTGCTTTGAAACGGATATTTTTACGTTAGCCGAGAGATGGCGTAAGGTCTTAAAAGACGATGAGCAATAGTTCCAACATTAAACTCGCTGTTCTCTATTTTTACACTGGATTAAATTGTTGAAAAATCTATGCAAATTATGCAATGCATCTAAAATTTTAAAATAATCGACGATGATAACTAAACGCTATCTCAAAATTAACCTTGAATATGTAATCAGACACTAGTAATGAGCATGTTTACAAAAGCCCTTAATCGAGCTCAAACCTCTGTCCACAGTAAAAACAAGATATTTCAAGCAAAATCTGTTATTTTTAATTGCTTCTGTCGAGAACACCCCATTTGCTTTCTCCATCCCATAGGTAAGACATACAAAATGCAAGAGAGGCATGAGGCCGACACTCAAAACAGAAAACCCTTTTGATATAGATTATTTGGTAATGCCCTAGCCCAAAGGATCACGTCTTAGGTTAGGTATCTGCATGAATTAAGTACGTAATTACATACCCCTGAATGGGTGTTGCAAAGCCTTCAAATAGTTTATTAAAATAATTTAATGAATGTGCAAAACCTCAGATTCACAAAACCTAAAATACACGCGAATTCACTTTTCACTGACTGAACTACTTTGTACCTGTTTTAATTTACTTTATTTTGGCCCAATATATAGTGTTACTATAAATGTTTCGGCTTAAATTTTTCCATAGTTTATAATGTTAACACACACACGGAGCTAATAACTGGTGCCTAGCAAATATGAAGTTGATCAGCATAGTTAAATTTGCAGTTGGCAAAGTGCGGTGAATGGGGTTGGTATAATTCACTTGGAAATGCCTTTAATGCACCCGCCTATATCAAAATGATTTGCATAATATTTGCGCAAGTGTTTATGCAGAACATTTGACCGTTCATGTGCTTGATGATGGTGCCGCAAATAAGCGCTTATGATGTGGCAGTGAACAAGAAATAAACTAGTTTGACCAAAATACACTTTGTCGTTTTTATATGTTTAGTGGGCTTCATTTACTGACGTCATTCTCTCTATTAGCGTCATGCTGTTCCAAACTCAAAAATGGCTAAGAAGCTGTTAGCAAAAGATCAAAAGCATTGTACGTGTGTCAGAATTATACGTGTTTGCATTAAAGAGAATTTAGATTGTCACAGTGTGTGATAGATTTACGTAGACTAATTATTGTAAGACTCATCTAGACTAGCATTATGTGAGACCGGAATTTTATCCAAATACTCACAGCCATTTACTCGTTTAAATGTTTTAAGCGAATACTTGACCGGGTTTATTCTCTTCACTATACTGTAGTTGTCAATCTTGGATAGTTGCGAAATTGTTGCACAGCCTCAAAAGCCTTACATTATTACTGGAGACAACTTCGTCACCTTTAAAGGTAGTGCTCTAATGTTTTTCAAGCAGGAAAGGTGGAAAATATCGACTTTCGATTTCCTTAGTCAACCATTTATTTTAATTGAAATCGATTGAACAATATAGAGATTGGTGCCGTCAATTTTCAGGGGTAATTTGCCTGACAGCAAATAAGTACCACAACTTCACAAAAATTAAATAGTTAAAAAGGGTACAGCCTTCATTAGCCCACTTAAGCACTATAGTAACCGTTAAACCATCTCTGCATCATTTGCCCTATAAGGTTCTCATTGTCAACCGTAGTGTTACGACCACTGAATGCATTTCCCAAGCAGTGATTTGAAAATAATTACTTTTTAATACTTAAAAATGCACTTAAATTTTCTAAAGGCAGTAAGCAAAGAAAATCGGTCAATTTACAGAGAACGCTGTGTTGTAAGGACTATAACACTAGCGAGGTCTTTGATTAATTAATTTGTGACTAATCGGTAAATCGTAATATTTTTGCTATACGAGCAGCTGGTTCTTTGAATTGTGTAAATTAATACACAGTGCTATATCCACTTGACTTTTATCATTTTAGCAAACATGAACTATGAAATTCATTGGCAATCTTCTCAATTTGGAAAACGAAGCACAATTTCTAGTGTTATCTTATAAGAAGCATTTTCTAAACCCATTGAACTCCAGGGAGTCTCGGGGATATTTTACGTGATTGATTACCATGTAGGTTTAAATGATGATTCGTATCCAACTATCTTTTAGGTCAAAGTGGCACTTACGCGTACAGGTTTGCATAGGCGACAGAGTTATCCAACGCTGTCTTGAACACGGGGCCTCAGAGTTCCAACTCTCAATGTGGCGATTCATCTTCGATTCGCGGCCTCACGAAAGGGCCGCCAACTACCTCTGTAAACCACACAACATGAAAAGTAAGCCTGAATCACAACTTCGTCTGAATTTGCGAGATGATTAGTGTTACAATCTAGCCTCTTCTTAAAGTTTAATTGCAAAAGCCTAAAACAGGCTAATGGATGGTGCAATAAAGCCATATTGACACCGAGAAGATTGTTTCAGGCATAGGCCTGAAAATAAAGTTTTACGACTCACAAGTGCTTTAAGTGGTCTTGGTCATTAATAAACGGTTAAAATAATGAATTTACGAAACATTCGTTAGTGCGCTTCCATGTTTTTTGTGTTATTGCGATAACAAACCTCAACCAAAAGCGTAATGACATTAGAAAATGGCCTAAACTCGACTAAAATAAGAGTTGGTTTGAAAATGGTAATTAAAGTATCCTACTTTGGATCAGTTGCTCTTATTAAATATTAGCGTTAAAGATTTGTTCATTGCAACGCGTGTTTACAAGAGAGGACCCTGAGACCAATTCAGGGAAACAATTTTATATCTAAAGAATTCCGTGACACGAGGCCAGCGACTCATGCTTGAGACACTCTCGAGGACTTGCATTCAATTTTTTGTCGAATGACTCACCACACACTGCCAAAATACTGGAGCAAAAATTCTCAAACGTATACAACAAATCCTGGTGAATGTTAGAATTCAAGCCATTTAAAATACCAATAGTGCAGTGGTGTAAGTAAGACCCAACTCTTCTTGTGGTGTTCGGCCAAGGTACAACCCAGCATTCAAGAGATGCATAGCTTATGCTGTTGTGTATTCGGTTTAAGCGTGTCTCAAAACGAAACTAATTGTGTATTGGTTGCGATGGTGGCTTCGTAGGATTAAGGATTACACTTGCTTTATATTTTTTTCGCTGTCCCTTTAGGTCAGAACGAGCAGTATTTTTATCGATCTTCAAGTGAGATCTGCTTTCGCATTTTTTTACTATTATACACCCATTGGAAAGAATCCACGGTGTTCAATAAATATTCACAATAACCTACAATGTGAATACCGTAGAATCGTCTTATGCATTTGTACCGGTTTTTTAATTTTAAAAATTTATCCCATTTTAGTGGATTATACTATTTCAGAAGGGTCTTTTTCACCTACACCAAATAAAAATGTATAGGAGTTCAAACTAATGCCGATGAAATTTATACGCATTTTAGACTGTCTGATGACACAAAGATATGAATTTAGTGAACTGATTAGTCAGTTTTGCCATGATGACTATACGCTTAAAAGGCATAAAATTCACTTTTTCTATACGTGATTTGGGTTTAAATTATCTGACATCCTGCATAGTCAATTCCATAATACAAGCCTTGGATATGATGAAGATTAACGCATAATTTTGGCAGACATTATTGAAATAAAAGAATTTTTTTATCTAACTTATGGAAGAAAACTTTCTTGCTCGTGGATGGTAAAAATCCATGCTAAATATTTTTAATATCACATTGAAACAAAGCAAAATATTATGCACACCGCAAATGATTATGCACCACGATCGGAACGGTGGTTTTAACCGCTATATTGTTTCGTGATAAAAACCTGTTTGCTTTATTTGGTGAACATTAGACTACGGGGCAGATGACATATCCAAAATGTCAAAATGCATCCTAACACAGCAAGAAAGGGTAAATAAACAAACTGTCACCAAGGCAGGAAGAAAAATGAAGTTTTGTATAACAGACCTTTAGTTATACTCCAGTTTATGTTTCCATAGTCAACCAGAATGAATAGCAGGCCGTAGTGTAAGCGGCATGAAAGTTATGTACCCCTAACAATAATTGCTCCTGTTAGATATTCAAATTTAAAATCCAGTGGGCTTATAAAATCCTTTTTCTTCACCAATAAAACAAACTTCCACCATTTAAGGCGTCTCTATTATTTCATGCATTTTGTTATTCTGAAAGCAACATAGCCATAATGTTTATTGAGGCCCATTGCAACACGAAGTAACCCAGGAAGAAAATAAGCCCAGAGATGGCAGGCACGACTGTTTACTAGATAGCTCGAGGTAGTTGTGTGTGTTTACTGACACAGTCGAGTGGACATGTAAAAATACACACTGGCGTCTGTGCTGTCACATGAATAAAGCGGATGGTGGTGGTGGGACCTGCAGAGGGGTCAATGAACCGGCGACCTCATGTGACCGACGAGCACGCCGTGAAAAGTGGGGACATGTGTTGCAGGCTGCGACGACTAGGTTATTGGACGTGAATCAATGGGAATTACTACATGTTCATATTCGGTAGTTCGTTATGTTCGAAAATGGCTTTAATTACATCCTGTTCCGACCACCCAATCAACTGTACCATACAGGGTCTTACCGCTTCTGAAGCCTGTTTGCTGTTTTATGTTTTGCAGTAAAGCGTCGGCTAGCCTTTCTAGTGCGCTGAAATTTAAATAATCGATGCAGTTCTAGGTTAAGTCATGTTCCTTAGAAAAACAAAATCGATTTCAATTCCGATATCTTATCCAATAATAGGTTACTCAATACATCCTTAAATTGGCAACAATTTCTAAATCATTGAGTGCAAAGTTGGCAGATGCGAATTTCCTGATTGAAAGTCAGGTCATTCTGCTGTACTCTTTCAACTTTACCCGTCTTAATGGAAAAAACCACGGAAACATTGATGAACATGCGCAAACTAGCGACGGCACAACATACTCTTTTTCTCTGCATTGGACATTTGAGGTTTTTATTGACTAAATCTGGCTTCTGATGTGTTAGACACCTTAAAATCATTCGGAGAAAAGTAAGAAATGAGCAAAGATTGTTTTTATATTCAAAAAATATTCTTGATTTCTGGATCATGTCATTCTCGAGAGTGATTTGACAGTCTTGTAGCACATTGCTGGCTTCGAACAGAAAAAAATCGATGAAAGTAACCTGAATATGGTGAATTTGTGTACAAAATAGGTCAGTGCAAAATTTTTAAGCACTTCTAGGAGTTTTGATTTTTATAGTCATGAAGCTATGCTAAATTGTCAACTCTGAACATTTTAATAACTCTAATATGAAAATAGGTTTTACTGCTTGTGTTAATTTTGAACCTAAAAAATAAAATCAAGTCAATTGTGATAAGGAAATAATTTCACAGAATTACTTAGGGTTGTCATCTTTCTAAGATAAATATGCGATCGATAAAAAGAACCACTGGAGTTGTCTGACGACTTTATAAAATGCATAATTCGCCTCTCTGACTTAAGCCATTGAATTCTATTTAACGCTTAAAGTATCACATTAAATGTTCAAGTCATTACCAATATGACTATAGAGTGAAACGAGTTTAAAACCGCTTAAGAAAGCAGTTTTGGTCAAATATTTCCATGGAGATAAATTTTTTTCAAAATGGAAATGTGCACCTTATTCAGTGGTTCAATGAATGTGGATTTTGTGTTCGCCTTATCATACAAGACTTCCGTATATTATCGCATAACCTTTTTGGCAGTAAAAATATTGTCGCATAGCGAATAACTCAGACAGAGACTATAGCTGCAAACGAAGATGAGATTTTGCATGAGGATAATCTATGCTCTCTACGACTGTCCCAGTCTTTCGGACACACCGCGAGCAGTGTTTCAAGCCGCACGAGGCCGGCGCCAGCGTCTGCTCGCAGCGCCAGTCGAGGGAGTTGGCGCGGGCCACGGCGCTTCTCGCCTCCCGCACCGAGGACGTCCCACGGGCCAGCGAGGGCGGTGGCGGTGACGGCGCACACGACGACGACGACAACGACGCCGACGCTGGCAGAGACTCACTTGCCAACGACTACGTGGCGTACATCCAGCAGCAAATCTCAGCAGCGCACTGTGAGTAAGTTGATTATTGTAAACTTTACAATATTTGTCCGAAAGCTGTAACTTCTGCAGTTAGTGAAATTGACTGGCTTGGTATGCTTTAGAGTAACGTGTACTTTTTCTAGGTTTATGTGTTTGAATTGAGATCAAAGCGATCCAGGTGCCACTTTAATGTTTATTAACGATTTAACCTAGTACTGATAAAAGTGAAATTATTCTGGCATAAAAATACATGCTGGCTAATAACTCATGCTTTATAGCATCAAATAAAATTTATGACTGTAGAGGGTATTTTTAGTCTTGCAAAATTTCAGCATTATAGTACATCACATTTTTAATAAGTAACTAAATGCGTTATCACTAATTAGGCCCTAGTTTCTTTTAGTTAGGAACATTACGTAGTGTTAGGTTCGGTTTTGGATCAACAAAATTTTGAGTTTAGCCGATTCCCATGCCTATGGATTATGTCTGGTTTGACCTCTCTGAACTCCTGAAATTTATCCATAAATGACTAAATGAATCGATACGGAGTTCAAATATTTCTGTTTAGGTCACTCCTCGTTGGTGGAGATGCTTGACCACACAGTAAAGTGATGTGGCTGAGTAGATAATTTAATTTCTGCTAAAAGTGGATTTAGTGCTGGATAAATGCAATGCCTGTTAGTGTCTAAGTACACAGGAAGTTCCGATGAGATGATACACACTCAGCCCCGCCTTGTTTTGAGTTGAGTCTTAGTCTAGCTTGCCGTGTTTAGCGCCTTCTTGCTTTTTTTATTTCCTATGGTCCACCGAGTATCTAAAGGCTAAATTAACATGAAACATTTATCAAACCAACCATTGGAGTATGAACATCTCGCAAGGAAAGCTCCTAACGCACTGGTGCATGGCCAGCTTTCGAGCAGTCCGACAGCGCCAGCCACTGCGTGGGCACCGGCCCCGCAAGCGCTACTTGGGAGAATGAAAGGGGCCTGAAGAGAGGAAGGGAGATTTAACAAGCATTCGCTCATAATGTCCTTCTTTGACTCAGTTCCCCGCTTTCAGTAAAAATTAATGCGCTTTCGGCATCATATTCAGACGCCCACTAATAGGTATTCACCTCATCGTTACCCTCGCGAAACATCATTCACAATAGGTGAGCCTGGGTTCCCTAAGGCATGATCTCGAAATATTAATCCCCTAACAGTCACTTTCAACCATGATAAAATTTCGGTCAGTTCAGACTAGTTATTAAGCTTTGGCTAAGTTACCTTGAGTCGAATCTATTCCGCCCTTTTTCTACGTTGCATTGCCCTGAAATTTAAGTTGACGCCAGATATTATTTGACTTTATGATTTTAAAAACTTGAGCAGAATTGATTGTTAACTTCGGGTGTGAAATAGTTATGCATATCAGATAAAACTTTACTGCAACCGTAACTTGCAACTGGCTGATCAAAACAGCGATTATTTTTACATTCTCGTTTTCGCAGCACTTCGAAAAATTAAACCGATTGAGTTTTTTTTTGCATTTTGTTGCGTTCCAAAATAAATTAACTAAACTGATCCACAGTGCTCAAAGCGATCATCGCTCTTTATTAACAGCAACATCGAAAAGAAAACACCAGGAGCGAATTTTTATGCAAACAAACGAGAACTTTGATTCGAATCGACATTTTTTCCTGAAATGAAGATTTATGTGCTCCTTATTGAGAGGTCAGTTGGATATCACATGAAATTGGGTTTCATCAGTTGTTATTCAATTGTTTTATTTCATTTCGTGGGTACCTAAGGTTTAGACTGGACACAATGCGCATTCTGATGGAATACATTCTGTTCAGAAAAACCACACTTTATTTAAAACTAGCAAATGTGTAATAGGGATTGGAGAATTTTCGGCACCGTGGCTGATTGCGTTGAGGTGAATGCAATTGGGTCACGGTCATTTACTGGCTGCTCTACTTCATTCACCCCCTAATTTAATTTGTCTGGCATCATCAAGTAACATGTCACAGATCTGTTTCGCACTATTTGTTTTTGTAAACACAAGGTGTGATGACAAAGGGGGTTAAAACAAGTCAAAGTTTTAGCAATAGCCATTGTCTTCGTCCTTACTGTGATTAGATTCAACAACAACCTAAATAACAACTTAAGCCTGATATTTCACTATGCCAGACTCCGTTTAGAGATGAATGAACTCGTGGCTAATTGGAAATTACACTGGAGATTTTTCTCAAAAGCGGTTAACAAGTGCGGCTTGGTGGGGTATCGATAAAAAGGGACTTGACCTTGAGAACTTGTTCAATTGCAAAAGTCTCTAATTATCCGTTGTTGCAAAGCTTGAAGATAAATAACTCATTAGGAAGCAACGCATGTTACACATCAACATGCAACAAATAAAATTTTGCTAAAAAAATGAGCTTTGCTTAATTTTGTGGGATCACTTGGAAACAGTTCTGCTCAGTGCCTTCTGTCAACATTTACAATTAGTCCTAATGGTATGACAAATTTAAGGTCTCGCTCTTAGCCCCATTTGTGTCCATAGTGTAGTTCTTACTTATGAAATGTCGCGCTTAATATATTGAAAGTTATTTGCTCTAATTAAGCTATCCTAAAGCTACTCTATCGCAATCACACGATTAAGACCAAACGCTGGCATGCTGGTTAGTTTACGGTGAACAATTAAAAGTTGCCCAATTGTACAGCCCTTCCTTCTTAAAAGTATAATTTTTGTCAC
This sequence comes from Mesocestoides corti, assembly GCA_900604375.1. NCBI lineage: Eukaryota > Metazoa > Platyhelminthes > Cestoda > Cyclophyllidea > Mesocestoididae > Mesocestoides > Mesocestoides corti. Next base: position 58,044 of record UXSR01005365.1, on the reverse strand, counting down.
CATTGGATTAGCAGGCTATAAATCAGGTGACGACGTATTTATTAATCAAAGTAAATTAGGCTTGCAGCTTGTTTGTTTACCTAGACCGTCCTTCGATTTTGTTTGTTAAAGTTAAAAATGACTTGAATTCAAAGCTTGTCACAGAAACAACAAAATCTTTGAGGATTGGTGCCGCAGGGCGGGCGGTTCCTGACTGGATAAACCAACGCGTCCCTAATGGCTAATATTATTCTTCATTATGCTTCTGCCCATACTGCAAGAGTTAAGCGACTATTTTCAACTTAATGTTCTATGTAAAACCGAATTTTATTTTTCAGCGCCTTGCACAATTTGTGTCAGCTTTTGACTTCAAAAAGGCACCATCGCCAAACGAAAACCATTAGCTAAAGTCGAACCGAAATGTGTCGAATGCAGGATGTGTGCGAATTCGGCTTATTGAAAGTGAACAACTGTTTCTAATACTTTAGTTTGACCACAAGTCATAGCTAAACATTAAAACCCGTGGCTACTAACTCAATACAAACACTCAACAACTAATGTACAGGAGACATCACCTTATCGCATGGATGACGGGATAAATAAATATTTTATCTTCGGTTACGTGGGAAAGGAAAATTGCTGGTTTGGGGTGTTAGAAATTCCATAGTTTGTAGCAACTTATTAGCAGTGCATTTTGCTATTGATTTTTCTAATCACAGCATTAGTGGCAGGGTTTCACGTTAAGGCCATCCTAAAATGCACTCTTACCTGATGCCACTATCGATTCCCAAAGCGATGGGTTCAAAATCAGTTTTAGATTGTTCTCTATGTAAATTTTACGTTTAAATCTCCTGTCAACCTTGGCGAATGTTATATTTTAAGACCGTCCAAGGAACAATTAGCTGGGTGTTTATCAATGCAAATTTACACTATCTCTCAAGAAGCTGCAATCTTTTTATCAGTGTACCTTATCTGCTCTCACGCTGCTTAAATATTTTTTTAAAATGCCCCTTTGAAGGTAGATCGATAGACAAGCTAAGTTCACCAGATACACTAGCTGTTATTGCCTTATGTCCTCCTCGAGAGCTCAATTTCTGTAGATAAATTCGTACGTTCCGAACGCGAGGTTATCCGTTTTTCGAACGAATAGTTTGGTCGGCGATTCTTTTAGCAACAATGCAATGGTTTTAAAAAAACTGCCTCGTATATTTATGTGCTATATTGTAGAAGCCTGTTGTTTTGCTCAGGTTAATGTTTTCTTTATAGCGCGGGAATTTATGCAGATGCCATATTTGTAGATAACATGTTAGATTAAGTTGTCTTATGCTGTGTTCATGTTTCTTCATATAATACATAGTTTGAAATTTCCCACAATTTTATCTCGGTTTTGTGTTTCTCAAGGCAGTGTTCCTTAGCACGCTTCAAGAGAAATGATCGAGGTATTTGCATTTTAACTACGTGATCTGGAGTTTTGTACCACTATTGCCGGGCTTCTGTTTCATTGATCAAAGAGTTTTGCAAGAATACGCAAGTTAAAACAACCATCCACACGTGCGTTTTTTTAAAGCGGGATAAAATAAACCAATGACGCCCGCGTCCTCAGTTGTGCGAAGTTTTTTCCGCCCCTCGATTGCGATTCATTGAACCTGGTCTTGTGCGCAAAATCATACTACTGAATGTACCATATTTACTTATGTGGGATTGTGTTTTGTTTTGAGTGATCAATAAGAACTCCAAAATTATTTTTCAGAATCTTATAGCAAAGAGCCGTTTGACTGTCCTTCTGAATGGACAGGATCCACACAAGTACGCCACTAGATGAAACCAAATTGCTGTCTAAGGGACATTCCTGGGGTGCAGTCGGTTTATTAACCGCGTTCACATCTATAAAAGTAATTAAAGGTTAATTTTGCCTAATTAACTTAAGTTGGCGCCACACGTACGGGCAAACCCCTGAATATGGTGGAATGGTATTAGTTGCTCCCAAGTTTCTAAGCATCGTGTTGCAGGCACACCTTCCCTTGAATCACGACGTTGGTCGTATTCCACAAATTTTGAACCGCTTTTATGCATTTTCAACTTAGAATAAAACCACTAAAAACTTTTCGAGTCACTTTCTATTCTGCATTCCTGAAGCCTAGTTTTATGAAGTGAACCTGTGCTTTTGATGTCCTGATTCAGCTATGTCCGAAGGCTGCTGTTTCACCCGAAATTGCCTTTTTATTGACTGAGTGGTTATGTTTAGACAGCTTTACTGATGGCCGAGTCACATGCGCTGGGCTTTGACAACAAAAACGCGCACCCCACATCGTACCCTCGGCCGCCTTCTCCACCACCCCGCCTCCCCGCGTCCCCGTTTCTGGGCCAGTGGGCAGCAAGGCCTAGAGCCTGACGTTTGACTTGGCCAAATGTCAGGCCGCAGTATTTTAAAAACGAAAATGCAATATCGGAGGTCGTGTGGATAGAGACATGAGGATGAAAAACAAGATGCGGTGGCACGATTTCCAAAAACACCATGTACATGGACAAAAACACAAGGGTTCCATGGACAAAGAACCTTCAAATGATTTTTTATCATGTCCCCACAAACAAAAGTGCTAATGCAGAAGAAATTAGCAACCCAACTCTATGCATAAGGGTTATTTTACTTCGTGATGGTAAGAAATCAATATCCACCTCGAGAGTCGATATACTTGGAACCCCTCTACTCATGTCTATTAACTGATTGCTCTAGCAGCTGCCGACAATTTTCATTGACTTGAGTGTGTCACTCTCGTGTAAGGGAGTTATGCCGGTTCAAGTAGATTGAGACGCTGTCTTCAAGTTCCCAACTCTTGAGGTATCTTTCTAATTGATGTAAGTTGGTCAACTGAAAAGTCGGAAATTTGAATAAAATGACTTCCTATACTTTGACCCCTTGAGGAACCGAGTCAAAGAACATCATGCTTCAGATTTCACGGTGGAGTATACTTTATCACAAACGTTTGTGTTTATTCATGTTCTCTATCTCGCAAAGACCTTCAGCTGCGTGACAGTAGCTAGTGAGCGATGGAATTTTAAGTATATCGCGTATGTTTGTGAATAACTCGTTCAAACTTAGCGTAACATCTATTAAATCCATATTAATTCTAGTTAAGCATTGGCTTTTTCCAATATAGAAGAAATTCCGTAAACTCATACTTGTTTCGTTTTAGGACCACTCTAGAAAAGATCCGCTGCTTGACTGCGATACTACAGCGGAATTGCTCGCAAAACGCAGTCAAGCTAATCCAGAATTATTTCAGGGAACTTCTGCCAAAGCACTGTCGGTACACAAACAACTTCCAAGCTGGTGCACATATTATCGAGTCTCGCACGTGGGAAAAACATAAACCCATGGAGACATTGCGACAATCAAGTCAAACTCACATCCTCAATGACGCCAATCACATGGAGACCTCGCTTACTAGTGCCAAGGGTTCAAACGACTCTACAACCCTAGCTCACTTATTTCATACTTTGTTGATTCTGTTCATTCTAGTCGTGGCGGAATGAGTAGCTTATTGTCAAATTTGACATTTTACGATGGGTGTATATAAAGTATCAATGAAGAGCAATAAAGGTAATAGATGTGATCGATTTTGGCTCTTGTCAGAATAATTTCTAAAGTTCTGCTTTGAAGTCAATAACGATTTTTAAGGTCAACAGTTAAGTGACTAAAGCCATCACCTATTATGACGGCGTCGGAACGTATGCTTATTGGCTATTTCACAGTCGGCTAACCTTCATTCAAAATGATTCTGAAGGCGTACAAACATCTGTTACAGTCATAACATTATTCGAGCTTGTGCATTGCCAGCTAATAACGTCAGGGACAATGATTTCAGCAAAATATTATAATTATCGCGGATCCACAGCATGCACAAATCATTGCTTGACTCGCGGGTGGGCTAGCTCGTCTCCGCCTACCCACACACTTTTTGGTTTTCTTGATATATCCTAAAAGCGCTGCTTATCGTCGCAAACGCCAGACGTCCTGAGTTGTATCCATGAGTGTCCTCTACCGCAGAAGGGAATCGGCAGTAATTGTGAAGCGCTGGCGTTTGTTTTCCGTTAACCCATGAGTCACCCACGTCTTTATCTTTGAACCTGCTTCGTTGACTCTTGGTGGTGAAATGGCCTCTAAGCCTCAGTTCGTTTACTCAGCCAACTCCTGCCACGTGGCTGTATGTCCGTTGTCCCAAAATGCCTCGTCAAACGATGGTCATCGTCGTCAGATTGGAGGGGTAGAAATTGGGGCGTCATTGAGGTCAAAACTGTCGTTCTAAACACTTGGCCACTAGCTGACAATATCGAAAATGTAGGTACTTTTTAATTCGACAGTCCATTTTGAGACTAAAAATAAAAAACGCTCGAACCATTTGTGAAGACCACGACTACTGTCTAAACATTCACAATTTCCTTGTGATACACAAGGAAAAGGAGAAATTAAGTAGAAAAATGGCCAGAAATTAGCGTTACACATCAAACATTGAGACAGAGGTTGAATTACCGGAAGCAGGCAGGAAATCTGCTCTTTATTTTATCTACGAAGTTGTCGTAGTTGCAAGGACGTGGGGTAACGTTGGAGCTGACTACATTTGAATTCATTCATAACATATTAAAAGTCAATATTTCGCCAAGACGTACTTCAGTACACGCACTCACGTATCCGTCGATGTGCTGCCATGTTCCGTTAAGGAATTTCGACACGCTAGATGGAGCATTTAAATTTTAACTTTAAACCAAATGGCCCGCATTTGGGTAAAATATAAAAGCCACCGAACAAAAACAACTCCAACACAAACAAACAGGACTTCTGAGCACAACATAACACGCACTGTTGATTTCATGATGAGTATCAAATAAATTAAGCTTAGCTAATTGTAGCAAATTATGTTCAGCTGCACACTTGAGTGCGTGCAAATCGGTCGGCTTTTAAAACACTGGGTCTGCAGGTTAACAAATGGGCTGAGAATGCCAATTTTTCAATTATTCTACGGTTAGCTTTCTGGCACATTATGTCACTTTATTCCGGGTTGAAATTATCGTTTACTGAGGCAAATTGTAGAAAATCACATTTCAGAAGATGCCAGCACATCGTATCTTAAAATGTAGGCCATCCTCTTCTACACGCCATTTTCTGGTTTTCAATGAAATTTAACACAGAGTTAAATGCTCCACCCCCACTTTGCTATCGGTGAAGTCGAAGTGCCAGGCCAGGTCATCGCTGAGCCCCCTACCCCCTTTGCCAATGGATGTCAACACGAACCACGATGTCGTCGTGACGGCAGCCAGTCCAACATGAGAATCGTGTGTTTGTGTGTGCATGTGTGCAGTGGGTCATCAGAGGACACGCGTGAGTGAGGCTAGTTCAAAAGTTCTTCGGTGTCAATGACTCACTCTTACCTTTCATTGGTCGCTCAACAATCATGCGCACGTGCCCCCACGCAAGCTCACAATTGGTTGGCTTGGCCACTGTCTCCTGCGTGTTTTCTCGCCTCGGGTTGCTACACGCTAAGTAGCAGGGTTGCAAGATAGTGCGAACAAACACTACATGTGTATACGCCACTGGGGGCACCTGGACAGGGTCTCATTGGGAGGACAAGTGTTCCCGGGAATTCTCGTCAACATCTTAGAGCACAAAACTGTTCTTGCTGTTTCATTACAGCAACTGTCTTGTTTGGTAAAAAAATGAACAGAAGTAATTTGTGCGAAAAAAATCGAAAAGCTTAAAAACGGGGACTCTTTGAAACTAAAATCGTCGGAATCTCTTCATTTGATCCTAACAAACTACGGTTTACTATCAGAACACATAAATAAGATAGCTAATGGAAAGTGTTGTTCGTTAATTATTATAATGTTTTGAGGCTTTTCCTGGAATATTTGCCGTTGTGGACAAGGAGATCCCAGTTTCTAAATAAATAATAGTCGTTTTGCTTCTAACTTCAACGAATTGATTCTACGTGTACCAAGTCGCACCAAGTGTCGCGGCACGCAAGCACCTTGCTCAAAAATACAGCTTTCATAGTTAAGTCAAATTGTTGGTAAATATTGTGAAACCCTTCAACCAAGTCTTAACGCCAATGCCTAGCGGTCACTGATGTTAGTAAAATCGGCCACCTAACAAAGTCTTCAAAGTGCCGCTTGGATGTCCACGGCAGTGACTCATCACTTAGTAGGCCAGATGCATATATCTACTCCCAATTTCTTGGCGTGGTGTCAAAAATATGGATTTGTGTACACTTATCGGGACTCAGGATGTTCTGGTTCACATAATCTCCATGGCTCTAGTCGCCTTCTCCAAAATCCAGCAATTATAAAGAAGCACAAAGCTATAACAGTGAGTTTGGAAGTGCTTCATAAGCTCCTACTCAATGATGCTTCGTATGAGGTTGCAGGATGTTTTCCGACTCTTCAAAGTAGCAAAAGGAATTGACAGTACACTTGCCCGCCATGATGCTTAACACCCCACACACAAGTCACTTAGCAAGAATGAAGCAGTGTGCTTCCTCTGTTGCCGCCTGTTTCAGCCAACACTTGCAGGATGACCTAAGTACCGCTTGATAGCATGGGGACTCTGGATGTGAAACTTAATATTTTTCATTAGTTTTTCATTAAAACATTATAGCATCTAAGCTGTACCCGATTTGTCTTTAATCACCCTTTCGATAACCAACTTTTAAGACCGCAAAAATTCGACCACCAAAACTGAACTGGAATTAACTATTCCGTCGTCAATTCACGGGTTGAATTTTCGTTTTGGCAGAAAACCTTGATAGCAGTAAAAAATTAGATTGCGTACTACATTTATGCATGTCAAGAATCCCTGCCTCTAAACGGTCCTATTTTAGACATAATGAAAACATCGCATCTTGCAGTCGAATCTAAATAGAGCTACCCGGCTTTAGGAAATAAGCACCAATTGAATTGCCTATAGCGTTAGCTGAAAGTTGTAGTGTTGCATTTTACATTAAATGTAACTATCGGTCCTGTATAAAGAGGCATTTTTGAAAACTTAAATGAGTGTACTCGATGACACCAGTAATTGACTCTTTTTACAACTCTTGATTTCGCTTTAACTAGGATTTTGCAGGTTGTCTTAGAGCTTCTGACTACTAGAGTAGTACACTTTCTTAAATTAATACGTTTCCACATTCTAGCCTACCCAGTGAGATCATGGAGTCGACCCCCAAGTCAGAACCACACAATCGCAGTCGTACTACAAATTGACTTATTTTGCCTTTTTTCGTTGGTGAGGTAGAAAGTGGCTTGAATACGCCATGCCTGCGTAATGTCATTAAAACAATGGTACCACGTTTGAGGTGAGTTTTTCATCAATTACTTCTTGCACGGCAGCCTTGTGTTTCCATTGCCTTCCAAGGCCTCATCGCATTCAACACGAATTTTGTAATTGGCACTATTAGAACGTCAATTTGAAGAACTCAGTAGGCATTTTCCGCTAAGCGAACTTGGAACCTTCTATCTTGACGGACATTAGGGGAAATTCTACCCCCTCTATCAACTTGGCCGTGAGCTTGAAAGTGAGCTAAGAGGCCTGAGGCTACAAGGCCTGGTCGCCTCCTTGATTACGGACGCTTTTTTCGAGAACGTGTGCATTAGGAATATTTAGTCTACGGGTTCGCGTCCTCGTCATGTCCTCAATTTCAAAATTGCGGATCTGAGGTGTCAATTAGAATGATTGGCGTGGCGAATTCCAACTACCGAATAGGTGTAAGTAGACAGAATGTCAGATATAATAGCATTACCGGTGCAACCATAATGCATAATCCTACCATTATGTTCAGCGGACATATGCAAATAAAAATATAACGATTATGTGTAAGCGTTTATTATACCAATTCGCAAGCATAAATCAACCCAGATATAGGCTAATTGTGAGGTCTTGAGTCTAAACACTCGCCTGAAGGGAGATTGGGCCGTTGAGCACTGACGACGCGAGTGTCAACGTAGTGGATTTTTCTACATAACTATCACATATTGATAGTCGGATAACTGAATTTTAAATATGTCCCAGTTCGTTGGGTGAAATTCTTGCGTTCATTTCGGTTTTACAAAAACATATATGAAGTATGAATCCTTTTAACCAGGAACGATCTTCTTTGGAACAAATGAAAGTCGCAATTAAACGCGATGGCCCTGTTGAAAATATCTTTGTATTCTGTTGGCATTCTGTGACACCCTACGACCAAAATCTGGTTTAGTCAGGCACCAAACTCTTGTTTTCCCATTAGAAACTTAAATCCGAAAATTGCCTTCTACAAAACCGATAGAAAAGTAGGTTATGCAAAATGAAAGTACACGAATGACCAAAATTGTAAGACGTAATTTTATTGCCGTGTGATATTTCGGCTAAAGAAGTGATATGGAGGATAATTACTAGGTTAACCATAATCTTACTCAAGTACGTGCCAAATAATAGATCAAATATTGTAAATCACAGCCATCGATAAAACCTAGAGAAAAGCTTCATAATCGAAAAAATCAGTTTTCAGCTTTCTTCCAGATCGGTTGTCGACATTGTCCTGCATTGGCGGAGTCCAAAATGACGTCTGACTGGGAAGACAAATGGAGCAGTGGAGAGATTGCGCTGATTATACTGTTGAAGAGGTGGGGATTGTTACTCTCCTCGGCTGCGAGAATATCTTTCAGTCTTGTTTGCTCCATCCTTGACTGTTCGCATATCGAACACGCTATTTTTATGACTGGTAGTTTAGCCTAAATGCGATACAGTGAATGTTTGCTTTAAATACAAAAAACAGGTTTTTATCTCTGAGGATTAGTTTGAGGTAACACTGAAGGCTATGTAAAGTGGCACTTTGGATGAAGTTTGGCGACTCGTGGCTTAGTCGGGGGTGTTTGTCTCAATCGAGACAAACACTAGTCTACAAAGATCAGACGCCTCCGTAGTAGCCATCTACATCGTGTAATTTTTACATAACGACTTTTTGCATTGCAACTTGATTAAAAAACGATCCAACAAAACGGGTTTTTGTGATGCTGGCAGAGAGCGTTTTTGCCCCGTGAGAGGAATACCAAACGCGCATGAAGGACTTTACTAGTTTGGTTAATCCTCTCAGCTCGAGTGCTCAGGGCCAAAACTGAGTCAAGATTTTTGGGTTCTCAACTGCTATTCTGTGCTTACAATACGCCCCAAATTTTCCAAGTGGCACATGGTGACTTTTAACAGTAGTTAAATTCTTTGACGTTAGAGTATGATTTTGGAAATATCGCCTGTAGAGCTTAGTAATTTTGCCTAAATTTCCGTTAGCAAATGCAATTTGTCTTGGTTTAATTGTTGAATATTAGCTTATTTGTACGTTTTTATTTTAAAAACAGAACTTACAGCACTAACGAAGTCTTCTATGGTCGCTTCTCGACAAAATACTAGGGGTCGAATCAGACGAAGGTGCAAGCCCCTAGAAAACAACAATTGTTTGCATGAATGTCCTTGGTGTCATTTATGAACAACATGAACAAAACTTTACTCAAGGATTCCAAAAGATTAAATCGGGGAATAATAGACGAAAATGATTTTCATTCTTAATATTGTGAACTATCCTGATATCGATAGGAACTTCGCCTTAGTTAAAGGCTTAACAACTGCTGAATGAGGCCTAACTTCTCATAAAATGATTTTACGAAGTGTTCTAGAATGCAGATCGATTTTAAAGATCAGTGCTGTGCTAAGTGTCCCATAGGCTTTTACTGCGTTGCAGGCCAAATTTTTTTCGACATGATTCAATTTAGTTAGTTGTCTATTTCATTAGGTGTCGCATCTTAATCCTCACTGCCTAATGCTTGGTAGCCGTACTTTACCACCATTGTATTCTAAAGACGCAATTTAATCAGTTCTACCTCAGTAAAAATCCCCTCGTGGCTTTGCAAATACTGCGCGATAGAGTAGCACCATGGAAGTAGCATTAGCACAACAACCTTGTTTACTACCATAACAGTAGAAAGTACTCATTAGCTGTTTTCACACTCTTAAATGAGACCAGACATACTTTAGTTCGACATTCGCCTCCATAGTTTGAATGCTTCCGTTGTTAAATACCGAGGAGAGAAAACTGAAAGACAAGAAGATCGGTTTGTGCAGTTACGAGGTTTTGGGCGAATGAGAGGAAACGTTTTTTTAAAGAAGTGCTATTTTTGAACTTACCTAATGGCCATGTCATCAAGATTTTGAGCAAGAGCCAGCACGTTGTAGCCGTGCTTTCTGGCGACGTTATAAATGACTTTCTGCTTCAAACTCGAGCAGAGGTCCAGTGAGTGTGAGCAGTAGTTATTCATATCTGAAATAAATGGATTGAAATAGACTTAGGGACGTGAAGGTCCGGGTTCATAAAATACAATGCACAATTGCGCATTCGCTTGTTAAGTGACCGTTAGGCGTCAAAGTCACAAATGGGGTAGCACACGACGCTGAATACTTGAAGGTTTAATCACCACTGTTTATCTTTGCTTAAATGTCGAATTCCCCGATCTTCCAAATAGAAGTAGATCAGATAAGGAACATTTAGAAAATTTAAATGGACCAGCATTTTGCTTTATCGGCTTGTGAGTCGGTGGGAACCTTACGCCTATTCAAAAGTAAAAATTATTACACCTATGACTCTTTTGTAAAAGCGAACGATTTTACTGCAACATTCACCCATTTGGCTTAACGAAAGTAATGGATTGACTGCTTTTCGAATTCTATTTAACCGTACTGTTTTTTTGTTTTGCTTTTTAAAATCAGCCCACATTGAAAAAAAAAATTAACTTACGTTGCTTCTCGTAATAATTCGTCACACCAAGTGCCTTTAGGTAATTGACCAGTGGCATAAGTTCATAGTTCTCAAAGGCCAGAGCGACGACAACTGTGCCAATTTCGAAGACATTTGAGTTAGTCTGGTCAGTACTTTCCTGCTGAAGCAGTTCTTGGTAGGCGTGAAGGCAGTGTAGAAGAGCCATGGAGGATTTGCCATCAGAAATGTGGACGAGAATCTTATCTCCAGGTCGGATCATCGAGAAGAGGCGAAGGGCCTACCAAGGGAAGATTCAAATGTTCTCCCGCATCTAACGTAGGACATGCACCTAGTTTGATCTCTTTTGAATAAGCTTGGTATTCATGAAAGCCACAGGCTTCACAGTTTTGTGGCGGCTCTGAACATTAGCTATCGGTTGTCTTGATCTTATATTTTCGATAAGGAAGTACAAACTTCTAAGACTACGCCTGAATTCTGGATTTTGAAGGGGTTGTGGATGGATCTAGATCTGCTACCAAAGCGGTGTTTAATTAGCAAGAAATGACCTTTCTCCTGATAACACGAATCTTCACTCCAAGAAGCCACATTTGTATCATTAAGCTGAGTAAACACTTGTGACGCAATAAGAGTTGGACTTAATGAATTAATCACATCTGTTCACAATTCGCGTTTTAATTAAATCGCTAACTTTTGGCATCTGCATTTCTCAACCTTGTCAAGAACGAGATTTATCAAATTTTCCCATTAAAACTTTGCAATGCGTAGATGATTACCATAGTATGCTGAGAGAAGTGTGTGATCTCACATTTACAGAGGTAGCATGAGGGCGCCGTTGACCGTGAAATCGGCGGTAGCGTCGTGACTATGCACGAATATAGTGAAGTGGTTTCAAGTCCCCATGTTATGGAAATGCAGTCAAATATTAAGTGTGAACCCTAAAAGCCGTAACCCTATCCGCTGAGTACCAACTTGGTTTAGTTTAATTTTATTTCTCAAAAGTAGCAGAAATGATGTACCCAAAAGATGCAAGAAGATCAGAGGCGATAGCGTAGTTAAGCGACAAAAGTAATCTAACTCAAGAGGTTTCGCTCATGCCTGGTTAGAACATTCGTAACCTTTCTTAAACTTTATTAAAAGACGTTTTGGGCTTCAAAACACCTTCCAGAGGTATGACAGATTGGTCATTAGCCACTTTCAGTAACCGATACTGAGACCAAAGTTACAATATGGCCTGGTTCTCAAAGTCGGACTAGAAGACTAAATAATCTTAAATTTGAGACGTGAGTGACCTACGAACAGTTTTCACATGACAAGTCTTTATGGAGATAGTTGAAGAAAAAAACGTTGTTGTGATTGGAAGAATGCTGGGAAGTAAGCGCGTGCACAAAACAAGAGCGCCTTTTTCATCCTTACCAATGTAAGTAGTAGCGACGTCATCAAAGTATCCCGAATCTAGGCTGCGGCGGACCAGCGGCAGATTTTATGACCTTACTTAAAATCAATTGGACTATGATTCAAAATGACTCTAGCGACTTATCTCAAACCTCTTTTTTCCACTCTTCGTGAGTAAAGGCTGGAAAACCAAATCAAGACAAATAAACAATTTCACGAGTCATCAAAATTTATATCAAACTTTAATATTTCTTTGTGCAAATGATCATGGAAATACCTAGATTCATAGATTTCAACTTTCCAAAATGTTATAATAGCCTTAGCGTTTCAAAATAGGGTAGGAATAGCCCTTTCCTAAGAAGAAAGTAATTTTTTAACTTGTCCAAGGCGCCAGCATCGATTACACCTTGGAAGTCCATTGGCGCTACATCTCAATTAACTTATTGTCTTCGAAACGGGTTGCACAGTGCCATCAGCCACAAAGCTAAAAAAACGAACGTTTCTTGTTTGACGCAACTCGAGGAAATTTCGTTAACCCGTTTATGTAAGTCGATAAAATCCCAAGCACTTCGATGGGGCTTTCATTGACTAATCTACTTTCTTAAAACTGTGAGAATGATATCAGCTTGATGGTTACTAACTTATCACCTGGCACTAATTTAGGTAGAAAATAATCCAAGGTATAACTTGAAAGAAATTTAGGTAAGTTTAAGCCGAACTGGTTTCACAACATGCATTTATTAGGTGCGGGGCCTATTGGGTATGCCAGTTTCAAATTTCATTTGTCAAACGGTGTCTAACTTAGTAAAGCAACTGCTTAAAATAGTTTCTCCTTAAAGCAGTGTACCTGAAGGAAAATGGTTTTCACTTCCAATACGTGAACTCGTCTCATAGTATTTGGTCTCAATTGGTCCGGACAGGTTTATTTGAGGATTTTCAGTAACTTTCAATTTCTTTAGCAACTTGTTAATTTACAAAACCAGCTGGTCTTCGATGTCCACAGCGCACTCTAGTAATGAGCCCATCACACGCATAACCGGCTGGCACGCAGCACAAACGTCTCCGCTTGCCACCACCGGTCCCCTCTTTGCTCTCGGATATGACTGGTGCTAAAAGGGTGGGATTTTAAGGCAGTTCACCACTACAGTTGACAATCCTGCGTAAAATTCTCATTCGTGAACAAGAGCTAACCAAAATAACAAAACCTCCTGTCCCACTTTTACGGAAAACAGCAGGTCCCTCAATCCTCCCCTGAAACTTGGTTCACGAAAGCTAAGGCACACTTCCGCATTCAGGTGACTTCATCCCGGGTCTGCATGTATTCTAATCCTGTTTTACGGATATGGACAGAAATTGCAGTTGAACTGATTAGCATGCTTGGTCCAAGGCTTTCAGAAAGACCCTTCAGGAAGCAGAAGACCAGCGTTTTCGAGCAATTGACTGGCACCAACGAGAGCCGTTTGAGACACCTAATTATCAGCATTGAATTCGTTCATCTTAGGTTTTCCGCCAAAGGCGTCTTCTATTTAGCACCAACAGATCTGACAATTCGATTCTCCACTAATCACAGACTAAATGCCTTTCCTCCAAAGGCCTGGCAGGCCACCATGTCACTGCTGCAGGATATGGAACTTTGAGAGCTAAAACCGGGAATGATGATTTATTCCACTTTTAATATTGCAGCGATAGCAATTTTGAAATAAGTAAGGAGGTTGTTTACAATGTGCCAGTGTGCTAAATTGCATTTTCTTGTGAAACTGGGGAACCTGTTGGGTGCAGACAAGCAAACAGTTATATGACACTTTGACTTTGAATGCGTTTTCAGGAAAATCCCTTTTACGCGAATCGTCCCAACGTAACCATGAAAATTCTACGTAAGAAATGAAAGCAATATATGACATTACAAATCTTAGTTGCTATCATAGCGATTGTATGCATAATAATACAATTGAAATTTGCTATTAACTCAAGCAGAATGCGAGGGGTGTTGCGAGCGGTGTTATAAGAGACGCGTGTTCAACGTATTTGGGGTTAGTTTAGTAATGTTAGCATAGAATTTGTCAGAGAGATTATCAATAATGCTTTCTTTCTATTCCATCAGCAACAACTCAGCGGAACCTATAAAACGACCAATAAAAGCCACGTTTAAATTTACTCATACAAACTGGTGTTGGTTAGAGATTACAGTTTCAAGCTTGGTGTTAGCTAAACATTATGCCTACGATCGAAAGCGCACATAATGTTGGAGGAAGGTTATACGCCATGCTTCTAATAACGCCTAAGTGAAAGCAAGCATGGCACTTTGACCGCAAATTAACTTACGGTGTTGGTAATAACGACCATGGTCTAGACTGAACAAGTGTAAAAGTACGGAATTTTTTGTAAGCAACTGTCCATGTATTGGAGCAAACATAAATGATAACGAGACATCGATTTACGTTGTATAAAATTGACTAGGATAAAACAATAACAAACATCAATACGCGTGTGTTCGTGTCTATGTCGTATCAGTTATAAAATGTCCATACACACTGGACCCCTTGGTTGCAAAACTCGCTCACAAATTTGGATTGAAAAGATTTCGTCAGGACGGCTGACGTACTTACCTAAATGTTGGCTTAGCAATTTCGTAATCGAAAAGTACAGAGCATGGACCTACCATACGCACGAATTCCACAATAGTGCAAGACTCAATGATCATGCAGGTTGAGGTGCAGCACATGATCATGTGAACTGCAAAGTGCTTCGTTTTGTGGACTTTTTCTGATGCCTATTCTAACCGAACGCTTATTCGCCTACGATCCACCGGTAATTCTTCTTTAACGTGTACAAAATCGGAAGTCGGTTCTAAGCAGGGTCATCTTATTGATTTTCGACGCTTCCACAGACACGTAGAGCCAATAAGGCCGACCATCATTTTCTTTAGTTGCAAAACTCCGTTATTAATTAACCGCTCATACCTTAAAGGAAGTGCCAGCTGTCAGTTCGGATAAAGGACGCTGGTATGTGGCGCTAGGTAAAAAATGATAACCCGGAGCAATTAAGTGCAGTAGACTTTGGCAAGGTATGGCAAAAGGTCGAGATGATTAGTTACTATGTTAAAAAAACCATTCTAGTGACTTTGCCTTAGACTGGAATTTCATATCATTATAGGTTTAAAGATAGAATTAAGTTGTAGATTTAGAATTTGTGAGGTTTGATGCACAAAACTCCCCATGTTGACAGTTTGAATGGTCCACTTGTTTTACGCTTGCCCAAAAATACTAAATGAAAGTAAACCTCCTAATTGAGGAAACCTTGCAAATTATAAAGTTGGCAGGTCCATGACCCTGAGAGACGCTTGAGAGTTTTATGCACAGGTTCATGTGGCTGGATGAATAGCCGAAATTGCATTGCTGGCAAAACAGAAAAAAACCAAATAACGACAAGTCAACCTATTCAGTAAATTGGAGTGTGTGGAAGGAACACGTCTGGAGGTGACAGGGGTAAATAGTTGCCGAGAATAAAGGCAGTGAACGATTGATTGTAAAAATAAAGACCTTTTTTTTAAAAAATTGGACGTTTAGAGCGTTTGTGGTGCATTTGGTGTCTTGAGTAATAGGTAGCTGGTAATTGATGACCTAAATTAAAACTTTTACCACAAAGTTAAATGACTACGATTCCATCCAGAATTCTGAGTTACCATGGACTGTTGACATCGTTTTCAGTTGACTGTCAAATAGTTTCACTGTGAGGCCTGACTGTCGGTGTTACATTTTCGCTGGGAAACAGCTAGTTTCCGGAAATCTGATGTGTTCTGGAAAAACTTTGACTTGATTGATCGTTAAGATGAGAGAACCCCCGGATATGAAAATCCTTCTGTAAACCAAAATTTAGCCATTACTTCCACTAAAACATCAGGTACGGCAAAGACATTAAAATGCCACCACAACGCAACACGCATGTCTTAAGATCGATATGAATACCTTCGAACAGTCATACTATTAAGTTTGATCCAATCGACAGTTACACAGGGAGTGAAGTTATTTTAACTGTTTTTGTCGAAACTATTGTAGTCTAATGCTTAATTTTTGTCAATGACTATAATTCCGTTGTCAACCTCGAATCCGGCTTTAATTTGATCAATGTGTGAACCGGAGAACAGCAGTAACGTCACATTAAGAGTTTTCACATACTGAACGTTGTGTGGAACTGAAAGCTCTCTCGAATCCTTCGCTGGAAAATACGTTAGGTGCTATCAATCTGAGATAATTCAGATGCTTTATGGCTTAATAGAAGGGTAAGACTTTTGTCGACAAACTTCGTATACCAATAAGCGAGTGGCTGTACTGTTGTGTTAGCAGTCAATTTTAAATGTAAATCAGTAGCTTAAAGCAAAGCGCGAGTCAGTGAGAATAAGTGAGCAGCACTCGCTAGAGCTAAACGTTTTGATAACATCATCCCGTACATAAAGTTAGACCATTTTTTTGTAAAATCCAAAAATCAAGCAAGGCAAAATAGGATGATAGAAATCGCTAAAACGCTCAAATACTGGATTTAGTCACTCCATTTAGACTTAGAACAGCCAAATCTCCTTGAGAACGTCAGAGGTAGCTTATAGTGTATAGCAGCTGAAGTAACAGGTTCAACAGATCTCAAATTCAAAGTGCAAAAATACACATTGAAGGGTTAGCAATTAACCGACTCTCACCTAAACGTCAGAAAGTTATGATTTGGGGTTCCTGCGTTCCTTTAACTTTATTATGAGTTAACCGTCAATTTAGAGGAAGGCAGAGTCTGATTCGGATAACGCATGCTGACGTGCGTCACTTTACATGAGCCAAAAGTCATTTGCTTGAACTCAAGCAAGCCCATAGGTGCTTGATGGGCGTTTCTGATGTCGGTTGGCTCGCATGAAACTCAGTAACATGGCTTTGGGCTTTTAATTGGAGGAAAATCCATAAACCTTGTCATATGATAGCGTCCTGGTGAGGTATTTGAATGTTAAGCTTCATAATCATCACAAGGGCTCCATTCTGCTGAGATTTTTCGTTGGAATGATGTTAAGAAGCGACCGCTGAGGGATTGAGGAACCACACCAATTTGTAGCTTGGGTTTGGACTTAAGTGAGTGAGCCTAAGTCCTTAAACCAAAGTGTGTGGAGTCACTAACTTGGTAAAATGTTTTAGTACAGCCAAGTATTGTCCGCTGTCAGTTCTTTTGGTGGCAATTTGGGCGGGTGCTGACGTTCGTCACAAGAAACTGAGGTGGTTGAGCAAAGAGGTGCACAGAATCGACTGAATCACATTTACAAGTACAAAAATCCACCATAACTAACGGCTCAAATCGACGCCACGAAACACTAACCGGGGTATTAGATACAACAAGAGTGTAGAGCGTCTATCGCCTTGAGCCGTAGTGCTGATATGTCAGCACCTGAGTAGAACGGAGTTTGTCGCGAATGGGACTTGCCTTAAAGTGAAAGGTGGTGATTTAGGTGCTTGCTAGCAGCAGTCGCTAATACTATAAGCCCTCTTAATGACTTTCACATGCGTATGTCTTTAAACCCACTTTGGCCAAATCAGTTTCTAAAAATGTTGGCAATATCATTACGTTTTCTGCTGTTCGTTTCAAAAAATGTTCCCGTACAGAAAACGAAGTAGAATCCAAGAAGAAAGTTGATAGTAGGTTCCAAAATAGGAGTTTTCGCCAATAGCGTTTCAAATAAAACGAAATTATTCCGTTCGATGTTTTAATTGGTCCTTAGTTAATTTCAGAGATTGAATTTGACATGACTGCTTCCACAAGAGAGTCTGCCTTTTCTATTACACTTTAGGGGGTCCAAATAGCAATGTAAGGGGTTGCCACCCACTGGTTGACCAGTCATTTACAAAATGTATATGATGTTTTACTGTGTGCTATTTCGTCATTCTACGAAAGTTAGATGATGCGTTGATAAGTTGTCGGTTGTGAACGTTCCAATACCGATTTTGATATTTTAATGTGAAGCGTCGCATGTGACAAATTGCTGGCCAAATCATTGTTAAAAGTTCCGACGAGATGTGAATATTTTGGGTATTGACCGACACCAGTGGCCCCAGAAAATCTTGCTTCAGTAATTGAGAATCGACATTTGTTCACGTTCGGCCTAAATAAAAGTTATTTTGCGCCAATGACGACAGTCGTAGAGAACTTCGTGATTGCTGAATCTTCATGGTAGAAAGTCGGCAGAACATTGTGAATGTTCGGATATTCGATAACTTACTCAGCAGATGAAGTTTTGTCTTACTTTGCAGTGGCAACAAACAGTAATTCACAAAGAAACTCAAAGTGTGCAAAATTTGCATCATTTGATGCAGATCTAAAGAGAGCACATCACTTATAAGTAGTGTTCACAGCTGAGAATAAGGGTAATTTTTGCGCATTTTACATGAAGACACCAAAGGCAAACCGAATGACATACGCCACATTGTAAGTTTTAGTGTAACTTTAGTACCATTATTAGTAAGTGTCATATGTTTTAATAGATAATATTTGCTGGTGCTGAGTGCAGGCTCATACAAGTTAAATGACATTGAAAGCACGAATGTTGCAAGTCTTATCTAATTAGCAACTAATGGTTACTGTTTCGTTATTAGGCCCGTCGCGTCTTTTGTGCACAAGTGAAATGCTTATTGTTAGAAATGAAATTAAATGCTTTTGGCACAGATGGAAATAGCGCTTTGGGTAAGCCCAATTTTGCTCAGTTAACTCTGTAGAGGAAATTTCCTCGCCTCTTGTTGGCCTAGGTGCAACCGTATTAACCATGTTTATATTGCCTAAGTTATCATTTTTAACAGTTAGATAGAATAAGGATGAAGCCTAACTTAAATTTAATGGTCATTCCAATACCTCCCAATGTACCCAAGAACTACCTCTATAGAGCACATCTTATTCAAAATAACTTGGCGATTCAGGATCGTAAAATACTGCAAATAGTCCGTGGACGTGTTTGATGGCTTTAAAATGTTCATTTAGATTCTTCTTAGATATACCCTGCAAGAAATCTAAAGTGCTTATCAAAGATTTGGAAGTAACGGCATTTGCTTCACAAAGTACGCACTACGTAAACAGGTTGTGAATTAATTTGAAGTCCTTGAAAATGCTCGAAGAAACATGATTCCTTTGAGTACTGATTTCTTTGAGTCAGGAGAAACAGTGGAGTGGATTGTGACTTAGGAATACGGATTTGGGGGGTACAACAACCACAATGCTTCACCTGTGGTAGATCACTCACAAAACAAGTTTATAAAAGTAGCGCATTTGAACAGCTGCCAAAACCTCGTAACTCAGTGTGGGCTAAATTCCACGCATAGATGTTTCGCCTTATTTCCTAATCGCCGCTACGTCGAATCGGATGCACAAACGGTAACTAGAAACCGAGACCGTTTTGCCAGAAAATTTAACCATGTCGACTCAGTTAGGGTCACTTCAAAATCCGGTCAAATTTTCAAAAAGAGGCCATATTTCATAGAAAAACAAATAAATACGTCAAATAACATTCGCTAGTGATGTTAGATTAGTTTTTGATGGATAATTTATCATATACAAACATGTCAAAATGCGAGTATTGGATAGTTTCAAGTAGTTGAAGTGCTTAGGTTACAGAGAGCCTTTTTGCTTTAGCAATGCTGCCTCCGTTAACTCAGAAACAGTGGCTACATAACCAACAAGGGCATGTACATATCTACCAAAATGTAAAGTTTGGTAGCAGATAAGGTTATGGAAACGCGACCTATCTTTAATTTTTTATGAAAATTTGTACCTTGAGAAAACTTAAAGTGCTTATACATTTAAGTGCAGACCCGAAAAAAATGTACGGGTAATTTGATTGTAAATCGTTGTGTAACATAAAAAAGATATACTTAGCAACATACGATTAAACTTTACGTAGGGATAAGGAATCAGATTGCAGTATTAAGAGTTGCTGTGCGATTTTCAAATGCTCGGGTGTCTAAACGTACCAAAGTGAGGAATCAACTAATGCATTAAAAGTTTAAAACTATTCAAGCTTTCAAACGAATGCATTACTAGTTAGAAACGAAGTCTATTTACAAAGATTTTAAAAAGGTTTATAATTTTCACAACTCGTTTTGTTCAATTTGATCGCAAGCTTTGTTGCAGAAGCATCACAAATATATAAACGTTAAGCAACTGACACACCCTCCTTAGAAGGCAAAAAGAATAGATTTAAGTGTAAATCCACGTGACAGGACGTAAGGAGTGTTGCTAATTGGTAAAATTATGTGTCAACAGTGACGTTAAAGTTGGAAACCAATGGAATTGATTAATAAATTTTTTTCTGCTGTTCTTGATTTCGTAAAAGGCTTTACAGTTTAATCGACTTGAAGCAACAAAAATTATGGTTTTGCTTAAATTTGGAGTAGGGTTCAAATAAATCTATTTGTGGTAATGAATACTATTTAATTAAGTGAGAAGCTTAGCTTTTCCTTTTCTCACAACCAAAACTTGAAAGTTAGTTATCTGAAAATGAACTGCTAAATGATGAAGCTCCACTCACCTTCGATTCCAAAACCTATGCTATTACCTCACTTACCGGCAAAATGTTAAAAACATAAACCTATCAGGCCGGGTCTTTTCTGGTTAACTAGACCAAATGTCGGGAAAAAGTGAAGGGTTTGGAAAACACGTCAATTTACAACCCAAAAAGAGATATGGCAGCCGTTACCAATTCGAGATTGACAAATCCTTACAGTAATGCTCTTCACCTCATGCGTAACGGAGCAACAACACTTACTAAAGGCAGATATTTGGCCTACCTGTATAGTTGGCTTGAAAAGTTGAGGGGACGGAGTGCACCACGTAACCTCACCAAAAGGGAACTTCGAAGGCAGGTGGCGTTCCTCGGTCATGTCACAGGATAATTGGATTGAGGAGTACTTGTCACAAATCTCCAGCCGCTCCCTCTGTGACGACTTGCCCCTTGGTCGATTGTTATGGTTTGAGGAAACGCGATTTTCTTTTTCACTTGCGGCAACTCGGTGAACACAGATTATGTCAGTGCCCGAATTCGATTCTACACTTCTCTCGGAACTACTAGACGTGGATACGTTGTAGACAGACCTGCGCCTGCCGTTGGAGTAAAGATGCTTCTCTTCAACCACAGTGGCCGCCATCTTGGAGCCAGTGTATTCGCACAGGCGTGCAAGGGAGCCGTTGTTGCGCTTAGCAAGATCGGGGCAGAAGCAGCGCTCGATACACCCCGGGTGCCACGGGCTGCCTGCATTGGGGTACTGGGCAATGGGTCGAGCTTGTCCTGAATTTCGGAAAGCAGTTCATTCAGTTTCTGATTATTAACCCGAGCACTTCAATACATAATGAAATTAAGGCAGCTTTGTTAAGCCCTTGTGCGCCATTTGAAGTATGCCTAAATAAATGGACTTCGCAATAAAATGCAAACTAATTGTATAAAGCAATTTAGCAGAATTATAACTGTATTTTTGGAAGAGTGCACACCAAAGAAGCATCGACTTCACCCCAAAACCACCGTTACACACAGCTGTTTAAGTGCACAAACATTTCGTTTCAATAAAATTATGGCACCACCATCGCCTAATCCTATCATTTTGTTGGAATTTGAGCTAAAAAATACAATTAATATCAAAGATGCTTCAATGCACACGAGGTCAACGACACCACTTTCGATGCTGTTACGAAAGTACACGAATATCACTGGGCCAGAACCAACCTCTCGCGTCTGCAGCTGCCTCACTCGAAAGAAGGAACCAGCGGAGGTAGTTCACCTTTGACCTCATCCAGTAGCGGTCGATTTTCTCATTAGTTAGACTGCAGTTTGATTGACTTAGAAGCGTTTCGTGCGACTGCTGCAACGTCAGGGCCATTGACATACATTCCTACAATCGAAAGCAAATCAAATTGGGTAACGCCAGCTCAGCGCATACGTCATCAAGGCGAGAGTATTGCCGATTAAATGGCATCCCGATTGCGTCATTTAATGAACCGTATTTCCAACACTATGACAGCAGAAAAAAGCAGACAGGGAAAAGGATCTCGTAAAAGGGGAATGAATCGGCCAGTGTGACAGAGCTTTGAATAGTATTTTACACGGCAAATAATCTAAAAATATATATTCTTTATGGTCTAAATTAAGCAGTACTAAAATGCGTGTTATGTAGTTTAGAATTTTCTATTATAACTCACGCTGAAACTTGGGAGTCCTAGTGCTTAATTAATTGTCCAAAGTACTTCAGCCCCTAATGACCCTCAGTTACTTTCAACAAGTAAAGACGTATAGAGTTAATTGACGTATTAGGGGGGGGCATTGCTGTATTAGGTCAATGTGAATAACTTTTGCTAAATAAGTACATTTGATAAGACATTAATATACGCTTCCGACCAAACATTTCTCGACTCATCGACATGTCCCTAGACGTGTGGTGGGCTGTCGCCGAAGGCTTTATTCAGTGTAGAAGCCTGTCTGAACAGGCTTGTCTGATGATGATTGGCTCTTTCTTCACCGCTCCATGCGATACCGAGAAAGTGTATTTCTTGCGTTGCATCGACATAATTATACCAGTTCTACTCAGGTTTTGTCTTGAACAAAGTGATGCAGGTCTGCTCCATGTTTTGTAATGCAACTGAAAGCATACTTGGTTACTGCACCCATTGCGTTAAATGAACTAACCAATGGGCTGCACAAGCATTTGGTCGGCAATATGAGTCCCAAGATTGACATCCCTTGAGGGGACATAGCATTAATTCTAGTAATTCCAAATGTCTAGGGATGCCAACTTAGTGACACAAATCTAAATATCTATTAGAATCGTGACATTCTACATGCCTAATGCAATTGCGGCCATACCGGATGTTTGAACAAGTTGACCCTTTAGTCTATTACAATTATTTAAGCTGCGTAAGTGTTGTGGCTTAATGTAAGGTAATCTATTTGATTCTGTCCTAGTGTTCACGCGAACAATGTTCTGCATCGCTATGAAAAATTACCTTGCATTTATTCGACCTGATAATACAAAAGTATTACTGAGGGGATTTTTCAATGTAGGATGCATTGCTGCGCCTCTGCACCGATAGCGTTCATTTATTTAAAATTGCGTTTCCGGTCAGTCATTTGTAGTTTTGCGTGCCTGTAATTATTCCTATTGTGAAAAGCATATTTCGATGCAAGAGATGGCCAAACCTCTGAAGTGTGTATCAACAAGCCAACAAATTTAAAAATACGCAAGTTTATAAACTTATTAAACTTGGCGCATTGTGGTCCTCCTTGTGCGCTACGTACACAAAGTACCTAAAGCCGAAATTTGGATCAGGGAAACCTATTTAAGTATAGAGGATCATATGTTGTAATGAAATACGACAAAAGTGCCTAAAGCAATTATGAGTATATTTGTTAGCTAAGCAGTTATCTATAACACACGCTGCTGATCACTCTACTTTCAAAGAAATACCACATCCCCTCAGTCGATAACGCGAGAGAATTCTTATAATGCACTGCGAACAAAAGCACGACTGTTTTTGTATGAGAAATGTCGTCTAATGACTGGACACTTTTGCCCCTTTTAATGCAAACAAAATAAACTTGTATTATTACTCGAAGCAAGTTTTTTAACATCGTTAGACCGTTAAAATTTAAACCGTTTTGTGTTTCATTTTTAAGCATGCAGCAGACAGAAATATTGTCTTAGCCTCAATCTAGTTCAGGGAAATGACAAAAATGCACAATTGCTTTACGTAGGAGACAAAAACCACTCCCACTTGCCACACAAATCAACTGCTAATAGGAAACGTTTGCAAGTTCACATTCGAGGCATGAGAATTTGTACTGCATTAACATCAAGCGGGGAAAAATGTTGTGTTTTTTGGGGGAACAGACTGAAGCTTTTGCTAATCTACACTTAAAATCTTCGTAAGGCCTAATTATTGCACAATTGTTAGGCACAAACTGGTGATCAAAATAAATGAGTGGATCTGTGTGATGGAAAGTCCCGCAATTTCAATGAAACTAAATATTGTAACACCAGATCACTCGCAATTTAGCTCGTATTTCATTATGTGCTGTCACATTCCAGATTGTTATATTTATCGCTAGCGTGCTCTAGGTGTAACAATCTACTTGGCTTGAATGTTTGCGGTAGTGAATTTGCAAATGAGCAGCACCTGATTCGCTTAAAAAGGTTGCGAATGAGAAAAAATTGAATTTTTTTTCGACCACGAAGATTGGACTTTCTAAACTGTTCAAAGAAGGGTGTGTGAAGTACTTGACGTGCAGGAGAACTTCTGAGTATCAAAACAAACAGTGACAGTTTGTCTTCAGTTAAATCAATCCATCAACTTAGGTTCCCACAGCCCTTTCTGTGAAGAAGAGGGGTTCGTCACATTAAAGTCACATGCCCCATCACTCATTTGAGAAATGTCTTCGTGAAAATTTCAAACAATGTGCGCAGCTTGTGGGGGTCAAATACCGCAATAAACGCTGAACTTGACTTAATTTCTGAAATCCGAACACTCCAGTTAAGCTGGTAACCTGAGGTAGTTGCGAAATGGCCGAACTACGTAGTAAATGTGTGTATTTTACTTGAGTCAGAAAAACACCACACGTTTTCCACAGAATTAGTTTTGCCGGTAAATTAATTTAGTTGTTCTCAGCTAGCTACATTAACTAACCTATGACATTATTTCTCTACCTACAAATTAGGAGCTTGGATTTAGACACAAGTCAAAATTTTTCGCGATAAGTTTAGCCATAGCCAAGAGTTCCTCTTAGTATTAGACCGCAAATTTTGCTATTAACGGTAAAATGAGCTAGTAGCTGTAGTGAAGGAGTCGATGAAATCGGAATAGTTCCATGCACTACGCGCACGTTTTGGTCATTGTACCAAGTTGGTGTTGCTTGGAGAAAATATTAGAACTAATGACGACTGAAGTGAGCCTTAAGCTGGTTAATTAATATGTCTTTGGGTGATGTAGGTTTTGTGTTGTTGTGCCTCGTCAAAGACAAAAATTGAGGTACGCAGAGGTTCGTAGTTAATGTCGATCCTGAATTTAGTGTACTGAAGCACACCAAGCTTCTCGGATTTTATCAGAATGACAACATCACCGTTTCATGCAGGCCAAGCTTCTGTGTCTGTTTCTGGTGTCCACTTATCCGCAATTACCTTTTTAGGCATGGTGTCAAAGCATTTTACTCATTTGACCTTAAAAAGGTTCAAAAATAGTTTAAATGGTGCTGAGGGAAACTTAATTGACAATAGTCTCTTTTGTGCATTTTTGACCTTGATTTAATGACGTGCAAGTTCCCACTTGCTTAATTTGGCATAGTATTGGGCCCCTTAACTTCATTCTGCTTCTATGTTGAACTCTTGAACACTATTACTTACTACTTTAGTACGCGTAGGAGTGCAGGTTTTGTTGTGGTTTTATCTAAACCATGAAATATCACGTCCGCTTTCAAATACTGGAATCTATCAAATGTTACCACGTAATAAAACTGCATACTTTTTGGCATGATTCTGCAGTTGCTTCTTCGTTCAATTTAGTGCAATGAAGAAACAGCGAACTAATTTTTATTAGATATTTTCGAAATAGCTTTGTGATTTAAAGAAAACAATGCCGAATTTCTGTTGACACAAAAAAGCCCATTTGTAAGTTAATATATCGTGCTAAAAAACCATCTGGAAATTCATTAAAGCCTTTTAGAGATTTTCGCAAAGCTACCTTCTGGTCTATATTGCATTTTTTAAGTAAATAAGTTAAAAATTATAAAAATCAGCTTACATTTTTAAATAGAAAGCATAAAATTTCCGATTTTGGCTGGTATAAATGTAACGTCCGTTTACGAGAATTATAATCAAAATTAATAAATCCACTTTTAATGGGTTCTATCCGTGAACATAAGCTTCCTTATACCATCAATCAATTAGTTGATGTGACATCCTAAACTATAATAAGGAAAACGAAATGTTAATTGAATCTATCTAAGGACATCATGAAAATGGTCATTATATTTGCAAAAACCTGAAACCATTTTTGCTTTCGGTTGCCACAACAGGACCGTTAAAAATGATACACACAGAAAAAAAGTCGCTAAAACGGATAAAATATGATTACAGTAGATTTAGGCTGACTATCCTCTGCTGAAGTAGACTAACATGTCAATACCAAGGTGATGTGAAATGAACAGAATGCCATAAAAGATCGATTTCGGGGACAAAATTTAGCTGAATCAAATTCTTTAGCATGAAATTTATTATATGTTTACCAACTGGCACTCAGTACACCTCTTTAAGCGGTTCTATTAAACCAAAAACCAAACTTCACGCATTACTTAAAATACCCTTCGTAACTCTACAGTAGATTTAAGCGATTCAATGAGCCAGTTATGGAGCAACGGTCGATGCGACGCCTAGGTATTCACGCACACACCAAAAGCGTAAAGCCTCAGAATAAGGCCACAACATTGAGTAAACTCAAACCGAGGGAACTTGTATGTTCCGGGGGCAAGTAAGCAATGCTACAATAGCACATTGAGTAATAAACAAAAAAAGTTGCCCAACCCGTCCGAATTGTCACTTGCGATAATGTGCTTCTCAAGTAAATGCTAACGAATTGATTACTTACTTTGAGTGTCGATGGGACCGGTCCAGCGGATTTTTGTGCTGGTTTTCGCCATCGCATGACACCACGTTCGTAAGAAATGTTTGAGAGGTGCTTTCCCATGTCGCTTCTCTTATCGTTACAGTACCGCCACTGCCCCGTAGATTGGTCTAGCTCGTAGAACGGCAGAAAAGTCCATGCGTATTTTGCCACAAATATAATTGCATCAAGAACAAAGTCGATTTCTTCATCCGGATAGAAGAAAGGTAGGTTGATTCGTGTGAAACCAGGGCTGAAAAGGGGAATCACGGAAGGAATTTGGAAATGGTAATTTATATTACAGCGACTACAAAACTATCTTTATGGTGGCAACAGCTTATATTAAGTAGCATCTTCGAGGCCAACTTTATAGCACATGTGTAACGTGAAGAACTTACCGAAGGACTTTATGTTCAAGAATTTCCTCATTATCTCTAAACAACAAATCAAAAGAGCAATGTTTAAAGGGGCTTGAGTATCAACAGAAGAAATCCAAAAGCTCAACAAATTGGCACCAATTCTAGAAGGCATAGTGTACCAAAAAAGGCATGGCTTCCCAGTCATTAAAGCCTATTACGTGATCCAGACTTTTGTTCTGTATGATATAAGCCTGTTCGATAACTACAATAGTTACGACCAAATTAACCTTAATCAAACAATTTCTTATCGAACCAAATGTTCCAAATCAAGTACTTTAGATTTACACATGATGTTAAGATTTACATTTTCAAAACCCTTCGGTTTTGTAATGGTATCAATTCTTGAAGCCTCATTCTCGATTCCCAACAAGAAGCTTTAAAACAAGCGACCCTGGAAATAGTCATCGACTTGCTTGAAAACATTGACAAGATGTAAAGATGAAATGGGTGACAAAATAAAGCGACTTGCTTGGAAAGTATCGTATCCTCATAACTGATAGCAAGAGCCTCGTTTATTCCAAGAAGGTCAAGGGCATACGGTCCAGCACATGCACATCCCGAGCGAGACTGAATCCCAAAAAGGTCATTTAGCAATGCACAGATAAAGTCGTGATGGATAAAAAGACAGTTGTTATGTTTCTCCCCATCTACTAAAACAATCTTTTTGTTTTTCAAATGGCCGCCGCGCACAAAATTTTCTCGTGAATGACGAATAAGAAAGGAGAAAATTGCGATTCTTCTGGCCTTGCTACCTCCAAGAACCACGAGGTTTGGACATTGTGAAAGTCGAGTCCAAGCATAACTACAAGAAGCATTTGCAATTTCAGTTAAAGTGCAAATTAACGGAAAATATTGTCAAGTAACGTACTGAACTAGTTCATCCTCCCTTTTTCTAATAAGTTTTGTACCAATAGCTTCCTTCAGTTGAATCACCATACCAGCACGAATGGATCCAATAATTGCTGGAGTCCCTCCTTCTTCCCTATTTTCAACATCCTGCAGATCAAATAAAAAATTAATGAGATGGAGTTTTAATTTTTGCACCACAATAATATGTCCTCATACTTTGACATATGACGTGTGTTTTCGGCGAACAAAACTGACTGTTCCACCTCCACTCTGGAATGGATAATTTTCGCCAGCTTCAAAAAGTTTCTTTTTAGCAACAAGTATTCCTGGAGTTTGAGGTCCCCCAACAAACTTGTGGACTGAGAAAAATAAGGCGTCTTTGTAAGCATTATCCACACCATCCCTGTGATATAAAGAAGAATTATTAACGACCATAAGGTAAAGTAAGCATTTAATCCAAAAAACACACACTTCGGTGAAGGGTTCATGTCCATTTCTACATATGGAGC
Source organism: Mesocestoides corti (assembly GCA_900604375.1). NCBI lineage: Eukaryota > Metazoa > Platyhelminthes > Cestoda > Cyclophyllidea > Mesocestoididae > Mesocestoides > Mesocestoides corti. Next base: position 29,460 of record UXSR01005365.1, on the reverse strand, counting down.
TGCTGCTGCGTAATCCCAAAATATTATTCCTCCATAGCGATGAACAAGCGACGACGCTGCATTTGTGTCTACCAAAATGCCAGTGACGTTTGAGGCTGCCGATAGGCAGACTAACATTTGGCATCCAAGTTTCTTTGCTGTTTTACCTTCAACCTTTAATATTTACAAAAACTAATAAATGAAAAACAGTCAATATCATAAAATCTCGACTTTAAAACTTTCGGGGCACCTTGAGTGCTTCCTCTAGATAACTCATTGAGACACCGCCATCAGTGTTTGTTTTTAACCGAATAACTTTTTGTGCAAGGTGACGCCATGGTAGCAAGTTTGAATGATGCTCAAAAGGTCCAACAAAAACAATCTAAAAAGTAAAATATTAGTGAAAATTCCCAAACCGGGGGCTCCGAAAGATTTATGTTGTGTATGAGTTTGTGGATTGCACCTGTGGTTCCGCTCCCGACAAACATTATTGCATCAGATTCCGTTGCATTGACTGCGCTTTTAATTATAGCCCTAAAAATTTAGATTAGACAAGAATGCACTTCGCGTCATTTCTGTAGCTTGTTGTTTGACAGGACATTCCCGCAAGAAAAGAATGAACATTTGCGTATTCGGGAAGTACTTCATTAATTATAAACTCCTCAAAAAACTTAAGGCTTAAGCCAGATGCCGTAAAATCACAGTAGACAACTAAAAATAAAGTTTGAAAAATGAATTACCTTTTCTGTCACCGAAAGGTCCTCGCACAACGGCACTGGAACTCAATAAATTTGAATGAATATATGACAGTAATCTTTTACCCCTAGGAACACTTTTAGATCTAAAAGGCAGGATATATTCGAAAAGCCTGCACTACCTTTCCCTCGACATTTCGACAGCAAATGAAATCAAAGGGAGTTCCACCGCGCACTTACTTGAAATCGGGTGTTAATAGTATATATAAATAATTCAAGGTCAAAAGCAAATTTATGAAAGAATTGCAATTTAAAAGTTTGCTCTTAAAGTTAATTATCAAATACATACCTGATATACTAAATTTATGTATCTGATTGCTTAACCTACAACTGGCCACATAATATGGAACATTAATAAAAAAAACATTAAAAAATAATAAATGACACAAAATGCATGTGCGTTGTACAAATATTCTTGCACTATGCAATGAAGATATAATACCAAGGAAAAAAAATAGATTTAACACCTGCTTTGAGAACTTATAAACTTAGTTTAACACAGATCCGCTTGACATTAGCGAAATTTACTAAATATGAATTAAAGATCCCAGGAGAGGAGTCCGTGTTTATCTGGCTTCTTCAAAACCAATAGTACTGCTTAACTCGGCGTATTTTTTTACAGCTTAGTCGATCTTCATTTCAAGGTAAGCTAAAAATTTACATCAATTCTCAAACACGAAAAGCGAATCATATTTTTACAATAAAAGGAGACTTTTGCACAATGACTAGTATATTCACACATCGCAAACATTAACAAAGCTGATACTATGTTTTAAAACTAGCAAAAAATCTGCCAAATTTTATAATAGTACCGAATCCTAACTGTGCATATATTTATGTATTGTTGTCCGAAAATTTTAATTTTTGTTGGGGGAGAGCTTCTGAATTAAATTATTAGAATAATGCTTCAATCCCTCAAAATAGACTATTATCATTGTATATTTATTGTATTCTCTCAATTGTTCATTGTTTTTACAAAAAAATTCGCAAAAGGGACCGCAAATTTGATGAATTATCACCAGCATAAATTGTTTCGAAAAAAAGCATAATAATTAGGGTCATAAGTACCGGCATATTAATCGATAATGTACAATCAAATTAATTGCTTACTTTTGATCATTCCCAAAATTTCACATTAAACATCCGCCTTTTATGTGTTTTACTGGTCACAAAAATTGTTCGTTAAATCATTTTAAATCAATGATCAGATGTCGCCGACAGTCGGTGACTTCACGATAATTGGATACCTAGCTAATCGGTTAATATTAGTTAAAGAAATGTCTACTAATAAGTACTAAAAATCATTAAATTTTCTCTAGTATATATGCAATTGATCAGCATGCAGCGCATGAACGCGTCTTGCTTGAAAGTTACATTAGTTTGTGGAAGAAGGAAAATGTATTCAGTCTAGATCGACGGTGCTTTGGATTTATTGTTAGGCAAAATATTACAATTAAATTGACTTCAAAACTGTCAAACAACTTGATGCAAGTTCTGTTCCTTGATTTGAAAAACTTCGGCGTTGTAGTGGAATCGTTGAACTCGTCAGAGAACGTGGCACTAAACACCTTCCCTGTTAGTATACCACTTTGCTGCACCCTACCACAAAAGTTTTTATCATTGATATCCAGATTCATCGCAGCCCGAGTTGATTACGTAAACGGAAGATCCTTAGATCCAGATTCTGGCGTTTTATTTCTCGAGTAAGTTTGACAATGTACTTTTTCTGGTTTTGGATAAATACATTCCTAATTAAGGTACTTCTGTGGAAGGTCTAATTTACTTTAATTTGCTGCTATTGTCTGTGACCAACACGTTCATGGTGTAATTATCGTTTATTCCACTAATTTCATCTTCTTGCAGTTAATCAATGAACAGTGCATCATGTAAATTTTGTCTTTTTTCCTTGAACAATATTCGTTAATGGCTTGCCGTCTCCTAAAAGTACCTGAACTGTTCGCAATTGTTGCATGAACTTTGCCGATGCACGATTATAATCAAGCCCAAATTTTGATATACATCAGGCACACTTCTGGTATTCATTCATACGGATTTTTTGCCCTGATTAATATGTCCATATTCCGCATTTTTATACAAGTAATATTATTCACATTTTCTGTTTCTAGTGCTGCTGTTGTTCTCCTTTTGCAAACAAAGGCTTGTAGGTCGGCCATCAGATTTGGGGATCCAATTAAACTGGAAGAGCAATCTAAGCTTCTGAAACAATTGTTGCAATGTTCACAGCCGTTTCACTGTGCTCATGGACGACCATCTTTTGCCCCTTTACTGAAGGTCATTCATTCGAAAAACGGTCTATGTTTACACCAACCAATGCCCTAGGAGACTGACAAGAAATCACGACTTTCGCTACTAACTCTAAATGTTTACCAAAAGCATATAGTCGCCTAATCGTTTTCAAAAGTAAAACCACTTATATTTGGATTCTTACTTCAGTTTTGTGTTTGCTACTCATCTTTCACATTATTGATTTCATTTACTAGCACCTGGTGTATGCAAAAGCATGTAAACAATATTTTTTGCCATATGGACTGCATAAAAAACTTTTTCTACGCATCTTGAATGTTACACAAACGTTGAAATTTTGTAACTAATTTTCTGGTTATACTGATAATCTTCTCTTAGAGTTACTTTTTATCTATAATGCAAAAATTTATTTAGGGTGTTGCTCCAAATTAAATAACCCATATAGGACAAAAAATTATGTCCGGTGTCTTAAAAAACTCGCAAGCTATTTTAGGAATCATTATACCTCTCACGTCCTAGAAAAGTTGATATTTATATCCCCGTCAGTTTTATGAAATTAAGCAAAATTGGATTTACGCAGAAGAAATGCAAATGCAGATCTTTTTGCAGTAAGGCATCACTAATGCCCATTTCAGCCCACTGATACGCTTTCCAATGTGCGTTGAAAGTCTATTCACTGTTTTTGCATTAGCTCAGTTCCATTCGACATTCACTAATTTGATTACATGCATAACTGTTGTGACAAATCAATTTGTCAAGTCATTGTATAGCAAACACTTCTGATCAAATCCTAAAAAGCGATAATTCAAGTCAAATCCCCACATTTCTCTGGGCAAAGAGGTGCGTAACCGGATATTTTATGGCTGAGGAGAGGTAGTGGGATGAAGTATTAAACTTTCATTGTATGAGTCAGAAGCATACCTTTCGATATGTGTGTATACACGACAAAATTAATTCAATGAAAATAAAGCCTCAGAGCTCCCTAGTGAATAATTCTTTGCAAACATTCTGGTTGCTGGCCGCTTGGACCGAACAGCTAAAATGGACGTCCAAAATTATACGCACAATGAAAAGTAATTCTTGACAGTACCAAGCAATAAAATAAACTAGGGAATACTAAACTAGATTAATGCATTCAACAAACGAAAAAATACAGCTCAATCTAACAAGTATTCACTGACGTTAGTTTATAAAAAAACTTGAAATCTACTTTGAATCAATTGGACTTAGTTGCACGCAGAACGACTCCAAGTTCAATAAAAACATGCACAACACACCATTTGACCTTGTTCATCTTAAACAATGCTGAAAAAATTCTAATTTATTTGTCTTATAGATATCAATTGCGTTTATTCTAAGAAACTTGATTTAAGGACAACCATCCAAAATGTGCTGGTACCGGAATAGCAAACCCATCTAAATTCCATGAAAACATCTTCAATACCAATTCAGCTCTGTGATTAATACGTATAATTATTCGTTACACATTGAAAGCGATCTAAATTGGCATTATATTTCGTCTCTTTTCCCAGATTTTAATAGATGTCAATGGCTTTTTATGAACCAATAAAATACGACTAAATAATTGACAATTGAACAGCTCATTTCTGCTTCCTGAATTGAAGTGAATAAACAATGCCTTCTGAGAGGCAAAGACAATATTCCTAACTCAGTCGAAGCACGATCATTACGTGTAATTTTAGAACTAAGTAAAGTCATTAGACTTACGTGATACACCATTTTGTGGTAAAATTAATTAGATTCGTATAAGAAATGGAATTTATGTTTCTTGTTGAATTTTTAAATGATCTACACGTTAAGAAGCTTTACATTTATACGTTTCGATTTTTTGCTTGATTTAGTTCAAGTTAATTTAAATGACCCAAAACAACTGTAGAATACCCGAGCCCTAGTATGAATAAGATTGGTACAACATAATAGGCTTTATTGACCAATCAAAAGCCAGAGCCCCACGTCTGGCACCTTCCATCCGAGTCCACCACGCTGACCACGTCGCTCAATATATACTGCTCCTCATTCGCGTCTTTTTCTGTTTGGCTGCCTATCTTCCTTGCATGCCACAGGAACACAGAGAGACAGAGGATTGGCTGAGGCCAGTGTCCAATACGTCTGCGCCCTCAAACGTCGCCACACTACACAACTAGTTCTCTATCAAAGCACCCCTATAATTTCGGTAAGTTTTTTATCAAACGAGTTTAAATGAAGGTCATTCATGAGTTGATTAAACCCCATCGATAGTCTATTGCTATTGACGTTGGATTTTCACTCACGCACTCTGCTATAAGAGACTTGGTTCGCCAAATGCAAATAAATCGTTATATTCGCTATTATCTGTCATGCCTTTCTTCACTGGCTGTTACGGACTGTCATTTAGAAGGTTTGTAGATCAGTGCAAACGAAGGCGCTATATATTGTACAATGCAGCTGTACTGCAACATTTGACAGCAGGAAAGTGTAGAACCTGAATAATTAAAGAAGCGTTATTGGTAGTTATTTACATTGGCTGCAAACGGATTTTTCACTCACTAGAAAAACTCTCCAAGTGTGTTTATTCAGATCGACTGCGCGAAGGGCACCATTAAATCACAATGTATTACGCAGATATTTGAAAATTTGCGTTGCCAGATATAGGGTTTAAAACTGCCAAATTGAATGGAAAATTAGTGGAATCTAGTAATTAGCTGATGAAATTGGAAAATAAGAAAGATATGCAAAATGTCGACAGAACCCTTCTATTTAAATTTGTGGAACTTGTAAGAAACTGTTGCATCTTCAGGTAATTGCACAACAGTTGGGAATAAATATAAATTTTGGAACACAAGGGGGATTTTTAGTTTACTTTAAATTTATTTTATTCATCACAGTTAGCTTAAGATTCTACACATTCCCATACCCAGCGACAGCAGTGTTATTGACCATTGAAGTAGTCCTAATCCTGCACCAACGAGCACAAGTAGGAAGCCCACTCAAAAGCGCTTCAAATTATTCAGCGTATATTAGAAAATATGCTGATGGTTTAAAAAGTCACTATTAGCCATGGCTGTCCAGCGCACGTCTATAAGAATTCATTAACTCATACGTACTTAGCGTAGAGCTCAACTTGTCATCACTGGAAAGCAGCGTCTCTTAAATTTTCGCATCATTAATATTTGTGCATAGTTATAAGACCGCAAGACAGCATCTTTTTATATAATGATCTCGTTGCTCTCTTTAGAGAAGTAATGGGATGGCAAGTGCAGAAGATATTTATCCTTATCCTCCCTTAACAATGCGTCAGATAATTTTTTAGCATGATTTTACTTATTAGTAGCATACGAAAAGACAATAACTCTTTTAAACAGATGCATGGTATTTCTTTCAAAAACCCCAATTTTTCTTCAAAGGAATTATTAGTGCTCTCGTTTCCAGGTCACAAAGATTTGCACCTTGTCGTGTGTTTCACGTTAAAATCGCTATAAAAAACTCGTATTACCACGAGATGTGACCTTTATGAAGTATTGGTCACAATAATCCCGCCTCATCAAAAGACAACCGATTTTTTCACTTACAGCTGCGAAATAAAATTTAGCGCTTATTTTTTGACCACTTTAAATCTGGTGATTGTGCATTGTTAAGCATTTAGTAAGTGTTTACCTAGTACAAAGTAGACAGTTTAGTTATTTAAAATCGCAAAAATGATAATAATGTTTATATTTTTAAATGAATTTTATGGTAACGAAACCTATTTTCGTGCTTTTTAGCAATCTTGTTTAAGTATACGTTGGTTAGCGTTCGTCTTACGAAATCAGGCGAAGGGTGTTCTTAGTTTATCTTGCTCGATTGTGTTGCCGCCACCTTGCAAAAAATGAAATTCGGAAATACCCAAAGGCTGATATTTATGATGGTTCTCGTTATTACGTACTTTCTGGTCGAACTTATTACGGGCTACATTGTCCATTCTCTTGCATTGGTAGCAGATTCATTCCATATGCTTTCGGACTTTATCGCACTTTGTGTTGGAGTCGCTGCATCTAAAATCGCTAAATGGCCTCGGTCCTCAAAGAATACGTTTGGATGGCAGCGTGCTGAGGTGGTTGGCAGCCTCATTAACACGGTCGTCCTTGTTACTTTGTGTTTTACCATTTTTGTTGACGCTGTTGAGAGGTTCATTCAACGCGAATCGATAGATGAACCTCAAGTAATGGTCTACGTTGGAATCGGAGGTCTCATCATTAATATTCTTGGTCTCCTTGTAATTGGGGGGCATTCACATTCCCACGATGCACCTGCTCTTACTTTGGATATGGACGAGGTAGGTTGGTGCTCAGTAAATTGGCTTAGAATGACCTGATGTGTTGCTTCATTATTAATTCCTAATGACGTAATTTGTTGTAGTGTGAATAATATTTTGTAAATACTGGGTCTTAAATGTTTCGATTTTCAGATGTGATTTGAATGGATTCACTTTAATCAGTCTGCTTTATCCATTATTTCTTAAGTATTACTGAAGTTTATGCCCATGCACACGCTTCCTTATTGATTTAGGTAAATCTCGAAGATGGTCTCAATGAAAGTGATTATAATTTAGTAGACAGTAAGCCAGGGGCTGGTGAGGCAGAGCAGCCACTTCCTAATGGAGGTGCTCGCCTCAGTGTCTATGAGGTCGTTGATCCCGACTATGGTACAGGTGGTGATGTTAATGAAAGAATTGGCGGCTTATGCCCCTGCCTCCGGCGGTGGCGTGGCATTCGTCGGACTAGTGAGGCAGATCTGGCCCATGAAAATTGCCATCTCTCACCTTGTCCAAATAGTAGCACAAAGAAAACACACAAACAAGGTAAATATATATTTGATATTACTCAAGGATGTGATTTAATTACATTTTATATATAGTGACTTTTTATCTGTTAGAACTGAATGTTGGTTTTCTTTGATATATCCCACTGTCTTCAGGGTGCGTCTTTCGCGCCAATAGTGTTAGCTTGTTAACTGTCAACTAAAGCCATGACGCTGCAGGACGATTCTTCATTAGACATTTTTGGGACTTTTATCTCATTAGTGGTCGTCAAATTGTGCACGTGTCCGTTCGGCTTACTAAGTAAATGCATCTGCGTATATTCATGTAACAGATACAGCGCGTGCGATCGGGAAACGGAAAAGTGCGTTCTTTTCGTTTGCTTGTGCTTGTCCATTTATGCTTCAATTAGGCACCTCTTTATTCAATATTTGTATGTGTATGCACCCTGTCATTAACTCAGTTTGTTCACTCTAATGTCTGTTTTTATCCAAAATACTTAAAATTGCTTTAATCAAGTCTAAGTACTTGACGCAACTAAGTACAATGTTCTAGTGACAGGTAGAGTTTAGAATATGTTCACTCTTCTCCCACTTTTAGCTTTAAATACTAGCAAACTTACCTCAGATATAAAGTATGAGGAGAGAATATTTGGCCCCACATTTGAAACTTAGTCATAACTCTAAAAATTACTTTTCACTAGTACTTTGTTTATAAGCATAGTCCATGCTTTTTTGACATCAGGTATGAGATCGGTGTAAAATGTGTAAAAACGGTTGCCCCGTGTTCCAAGCTAATGTCAAATCGATATTGTCACATGTAACTCATATTAATCCCCGTTGTGTTGCATGCTTCCACCGTACCTCTCTTATGTCTGCACCGTTTGTGCTTGAGTTGTGTTACCAGCTGCTGCTCGTCTGCCATTGTCTTTGCAAAATACTAACCGTCTGTTTTTCCCATGGTAGGGCAGTCGATGAATATGCGCGCTGTGTTTTTACACGTGTTCGCTGATTTCCTTGGTTCCGTCATTGTCGTGACAAGTGCGTTGATTCTCTGGCAGGTACCTGGCGATCCAAACGAACCCGAAAACAGCTGGAAACTTTATATCGATCCTGCGATGAGGTGAGTTATGATTCATTTGGAACGTTGTTGCTTTCGGAATGGGTAGCTTGGGATATTAATTAAAACCACGTTAATTTGTCTCCAAAATCTTTTATCCTGTTTTAAATAAAGCATAGTACTAATTTGGCTGAGGATAATCAACCTAACGTTTTTTTCTAATCACTTTAATAAATCTTTCCACAACGCTCAGCTGTTCTATGAAAAACCGTGCTTTTGATCTGGGTCACTACATAATAGACAGTGGCCACTTCAATAATTAGTGTAATCGTTGCGCTGAACAAATCCGTATCAACAGCACTTCAAAACTGATAATATATCGGAAATTCTCTTCATTTATTAATGAATCTCAATTTTCCGTGATTCTGTTGCACGTCATTGCCGTTCAAAGGTGTTTGATGGCTTCGCATGCATATTGAGTGCCTAAAATGCTGAAGTTTTGTAATGTTGGTGGCTGCGACCGGGTCACATTCAGAAGCCCTTCATGCTCAATAGGGTCTTCGTTAAGAAAATGTAAGTCTTACAATAGTGATGTCCAAGGCACAGCCAGGTAGGTTTGCTCGTGGATATGTTCCAGGCCTAAAATCAACACCGCGCCTATAAGGATCTCATTCAAATGCACGTTAAACACTGAACCTTACTGGGCTAAATAACTAGATGAGTTTTGCCACATTGCACACGTAGAGATGACCACGTGTGTGACATTAAATTCACTTTGCTACAAATTTATTACTTTTTTGTGGATTCACGTGATTGCTAGTAATAAATAGTATGAACTTTTACTCAACTCGGGATTGACATCATGCATTTACCTTGCGGAATAGCATATGCAACCCATAGGTTTGGTAGATTTGTAGTACTACGTTCAGCCATCCATCCTTTGCACCCACTCAAATCCTCCGTCAGCTGCCGACCTACCTTTTTAGTAACTAATTTCTAACATTCTTTCCTTAATTAAAGGTGAATTTTTATCATTTTAGCATCTTCATGGTTATCATTATTTTATCCTCCACACTGCCGCTGCGTACGTCTCATTCATTAAACGGTGCTTATTTTCGTTAATTGTTAAAAGACATTTTTCTAGCCTCCCGCGCAATCTGTGCGGCGTTTGGGCCTGGTTCATGTGCCGGTTTGGCTAGTGAAAAAGGCTTCCTCCTGTGGCTCGCCTCCCAAACACGCGTCGTGACCTCAGTGCAAGTGCGACCGACAAATGCCTTTGGCCTGTCTAAGCCGCCGTGTAAACCCCAGCCATGATTTAAAGTAGAGTGTTTTGGTGTATTCGACTCCAAGATTCTCACCGTTTAAACCACCTTTCATGAACTTTGTAAATAATAAGTTGACCTATCCAAATGTAAACTGTGTTTGAATTCTTTGCAAACAGGCTTCGTGCCAGAGCGCCCCGATTGCACTTATTTCATTCCTGTGTAGCTAACCAACCTTTGTCCTAAAGCTTTTTTTCATGTACCGGTGCTCCTTTAGGGTGATTTCCAAGGGAAGCGCGAACTGTTCAACGCTTAAACAAGAGTGGTTCGGATGCTCTACAGTAGTATAATTTCTGTTTATTTATGAACTTGCCATTTTATAAATCCAGGGTCTGTTGCAAGATAAGCAATCGTATGAATTATTTGCATCGTGATTTAAAATTGAAAAGATGGACAACCTTAACATTTGTTTCCTTCAAAGGTGACGTCTGTTTTCGAAGAAATCATTCTTCTCTGTTCAGATAATTTTATTTGAATTTTATTACTGGATAAGAATGTTCGTGGGTCCAGATAATCCAAATGGCATATGTCATTGTACGCGAAAAAAGCAACCCATAAAATTAAGTACTGACATCTTTCTTGACGCAGTAAATTTCAGGTGGAAGAAGAATGCTTTTAATGGGCAGCATCTAACTCTGATTTAACCCACCCTTCTGTTGCCCCTGCTCATGTTTTAGCTGTCTCCAGTGCATTTAAAAAGACTTAGCTCAGCAAATTGTGAACAAGAGTCGGAACACACCATCAACTTGAAGCACAGCTTCTTTTATCTCGAGGTTGTGTGATGCTGCTCTCACATTTATGCTTTTCCCCAATATGCTGATGAGTGTGCGCACCGACAAACGGCTCTTCTTTTTGCATACCACAAAACCTGGGTGTGTAGCTGTTTTTTGCACCCTGACCGTAAAGTAACTCTGGGTTTTGTTCATGAGTTTATGGGAGAAGAGGAAGGCTCTTGCTTGAACGTGCAGTGGCCGGTTTGGCGCTGTCCAAGCTGGTAACTGCAACTGTGTACGAACACCGAAACGCAATCCATAACTTGAGTGGTAAATAAAGTCGGTGTTTTCGCGTGGGGCGTGTTGCGGGTCGAAGTTCAGGGCTCATAAGCCTAGTGCTAACCGCAGCTCCTAATCTCGCTAGTTAAACGCCTTCTGGACGCTCTGTTTGATCTTGAAGCCATGGCAACTCAAATTCAGGTTGAGACTCGTGATATTTTCCCCTAATCATTACTATAATTCTACTAATTCCATTACTCTGAACACAAGCCGTAGCCACGTAAACGATGAGAAGTACCGATGTTTCTAGTTTATTTAAATCATTCCGTTTTTTGTAGTGTACAAGGCGGCGCTCATTCTTCTCCAATCTGTCCCAAAAGAAATTTGCATCAAAAACCTAAAAAATCGACTTGAAAAGGTAGGATTTTTAGTATCCACATTTGCCGCTGTTTAACTTCTTATGTTCATAAAAGTGCTGACAAAGCGAGCTGTTTGTGTTTTTAGTTTTCCTTGCTGAAGGAAACAGAGAAAGCAGAGTTGTTCTAGTCATTTCGCTTTCACAATGTTATGCAGTGTTGACTTCATTGGCACGGGACAGTTTTGTACCTAATTTCAATACTCTGTGCACTTTGTGGAGAAAAGTTATTCCCCGGTAGATAAGCAGCCTATTTCTCGAGGTGATTTTTTGTAGTTTCTCCTGCGTCTGTTGGGTGATAATCACGTGGTCTGTCGTGACAACTTCTTGCGTCAGTTCAGATTAAATTATGCGGACTGGCACACCGTGGTTCTTTACACTTGCACGCCATCTCTCCTGGGTCAGGGTTTTGTGCGTACGCCTCCCCTGCAAACATGCCAAGTCCCCCTTTCCACTTTCCACGGTCACGTTTAGGTTAGCACCGTAAGGTTAGATTGTGTCAAAACTATTTTGAGTCTCAGGAGCCAGGTCTGCGCTTGGACCACGGTAGGCCTCCGCATGCGCCCACGTCACTGTACTAGCCGTGCCCGATTCGATGGTGTTAACATAATTAATTAGTTCCCCTGGACATTCTGTACCAGATTGGTGCAAAGCTGTCTCGTATTTATCCGTTAATTTTTTGTCGTAGTTTCTCCTGAAAATGGCCAGCTTTACTTAATGCATTCACAAACCAATGTTCATTGTCTCCCACATCTGCCATAGCGTGTGCGCCTGTAATGTCCTTGCGCACCTGTTTACCGTCATAGACGACACCGGGTACTGGCACATCCGGTTGGTTGTCGTCTGCGTTCTCACAGATCATCTCTTAGTACATTGTCGTTTCACTTTCTGACTTCCATCTAGGTGTCTGGAAAGATGGGCTTTGCTTATCTATTGACTTTTTCTTTTCGCCTTCTACACTTCCCGAGTAAGGTCTGTGTTGAAGTTGAGGGCTTTTTTTCTGTCAGTCTGAAGAATTTTTGTGGAATGCCAAACTCGTGATAGTTGACCTGGCTTCGCTCTTGAAGAAAACCTTTCCCTCTGGAAAAATTGATCAATTTAATGCGCGTTGGGGACTTCAAGTTCTGGCCTTGGTTTCGAAAGATAGGGGCTCATGACACCCGACTCCTGTGAGTGTTCGTGAATGGGTGGATCGTGTAGCATTCTGCAAAACATTGAATCAACGTCAAGACACCACCAAACAACTTTGTTTGCCGTGATCCTATGTATTTGCTGAAACGCGTTATGGTTGACGTGAAGTCGTTATCTTCCTTTTACCAAGTTTGCTGATTTTTCTTACAAATTCACTTTAAGTGTTGAAAAGTCATATTTTACCAGTAATTTCCGCAATTTGTTGATGGTAGTTGCGCCTTGTTAAACTCCTTTGTTCTCCATGCATTAGAAGTACACTTAAATATACAGGGTTGTAAAGGTTTGTCGCAAAATGCGCTAAAAGTGGTAAATTTTGACTAAATTAAGATGAAGTCAAATTGCGAATCCTCCAATGCATTTTTTTAAATTTGTTTTGGTGTAGTCAACCGGTGTAGTACCGACCTGTATCGTGGGCCGTAAACGAACGCAACAAATTAATTTATTAGGAATTAAAGGCTGCAAATCACTTGTTGTCATAGGAAAATTGTATAATTAGTTAACTTGAATGTCGCAACTCATCCCACTGCAGATACGGTCCCCTTTTGGAGGATTTTAAATATCCTATTTGTATTGTCTATTCTGTAGATTGATGGCATTGTGCGCGTTCACGACCTTCATGTTTGGAAGCTCCAGAGTAATTGCATTATTGGGACAGTGCATCTTCGTGTCCGCAGCTTGCGTAAGTGCTTCTTGGATTTCACACATTTGTTGTAAGCCTAGACTCGTCGTTGCTGCATTTCGGCTTGTATGTGTTTTCCACATTCTGCCCCCGTTGGATCATCTCCATTGCAGTTAGTCTTTATCGCTCTCATTCAACACGTTTCTACATTTGACTTTGTGGCCGCCGGTGCTGTCTCCTTACCGCTGGGTGCCTGTCACTTCCAAATGCCCCTGTACTAATTCCAACTTTTATGCATCTTAATCTTGAGGTCGACAACTTGCAGATGGTACCTCACAAGCCGGCACTTCCTACTCCACTTACGCGTTTCTCGCATTGCTCTGGTGTTGCCTCTTTCAAATCGTTTGGCTCTCTCGTACCTAACTGTCGTCGTTTGTAACATTGGCATTAAATAATGTGAACTTCATCGCCGCAGTTCTTTAATTGTTCTAGCTGTCATAAAATCATATTGTGTTCTGGTCTCGCTCCCCGCCTAACTTACTATGGCAAAACATCACGTGGTAATTAATTCTTGCCTAAAAAACACTGCGAGCTTCTAATTGCATTCGGGCAGTGTCGTAGGCGTCGTGTTCGTCACAACTACTTTTAATGACGGGGCAGTTTTACAGTCGTTTAGACCTCCTTCGCATTGAGTTCCAGTGGTCAGCAAATAAACAATACGCGAGTTTTCCCTGGTCGCTGAAGTCTCAGTGCTTCTCTGCTCGTTTACATATGTTGTTAAATTGGTCATTTTATTCCCCTTAGTTTTGTTGCTTACACATTCAAAGTTGCTTAAAAATAAAGCACGCATAGGGCTGTCTTGGTTGGGTACACTTTCATACAAACTTGGCCTTCCTATTCTTCGAGCATCCCACGCTGTCGTTTCAAATATCGAGTGAGTTGCTAGTTTTTGGTGATTTGAATAAGTATAACGAATTTTAGCACTTTCCGGTAAAATCCCTTGATTTTTTTCCGTATTTTAATTTTTATATATAATGCTACTTGGTTAAATAAATGCGTGTTTTAAAGCTAGTCGTCAATGCGATTTTCGCGTTTTTTTCTCGCACCAGGAGCCTTTCTAACTAATTGACTTGGGAAATTGCAGTAACTGTGTCACCAAGCATCAAATGTTATCACGCAGGTGCCAGGCAAAGGGCTCTGTGTAACGTTTAAGTCGCCTTCAATCCTCAAACCGTTGCCACTTTGTTGTTGCCTCCATCCGAAATCATCGCGTCTTGACGCACCTTTGTAAATAAGTCATGATTTGTAAGGGTAAAGCGTTGTTTAACACCTGCCTTCTGATTTGCTCATTTCTGTGCAAAAAAATAGTTGAGTGGATGCTGTTATTTAGACCATGATCTCGATAGTAACAACAAAGTGCAAGTGCACGCATAGTTAATTTTGATCAATTCGCTTACTTCACTTCGGCGATATCGTTTTGATTTCATTTTGTGCTAATGACTTTTCTGATCCTCCAGATATTTACCGTAGTGCAAATTATGCATGTGGGTGCAAGTGTTTTGAGTTAGAAATGGATTTGCTATTTAATTCAAACAAAGTATTTTTCGCTGATAACTAGCAAACGACATCAGTTTTAATCGGTATCACTCTCGTTATCGACGTGTTCACTAACTCTAGCTGAGAAAACTGCCAAAGATGTAGCAGGGCATAATTTTGTCTTGTGAGGTGCAGAGGGGACAATTCCACTGGAGCTCAAGTTCTAGATGATGCATCAGCTTGGTAACTACCTTCTCCAACTGATTGGTTTCTCCCTTTTTAACTCCAGCTTTGTCCACTTGTATCCTCTATCTTCATAGGTTATTGTTGTAAGTCGTCCACTTTCCTTCACAATACTTTCTGTTTTTCACATTTTTTTCCCGCCATCCGCTTTATTCGCCTCAGAAATTATTTTTTACGGATATAATTGCCGCCAGTAAATGAATCGGACACTCCATTTTCATTCGATTCGATCACCGCCGCATTATGCTTCGCTCCTGTGGTTCGCTTTCAGAATTAAATGCCCAAAGCTTTCAGCAACATCCATGGCTTATTACGGATTCGATGCATCCTTTTTTGTGCAATAATTTGTGTTCATTTTGCTGTTCAATCAGTTGGTGTGTTGTGCTTACTCCACGAGGTCTGCATTCCAGGGTTAATTTTGCCTGCCCATAAGCCACGTACAGAAATGATTTTTGTGTTTTGAGGCGGCGTGTTGTGGTCCGTGTCGATGTCCGGCATGTAACCACTTTCTGCCTCGTTTATCGAGTATGATGTGATTTCTAGGTCATGTGTCGTTGACACGGTATTTTAACTATCAGGTTGTCTGACACAAATGCCAAAGCATCGTAATTACGCCATCATCCGGACGCCTATTTCGCTCTAATGAACTTGCAACAATTTCTAGTCTAAATATCATCAATCTCTGTCTATTGAGGTTCGACACTTGATATTTAGCTATCACTAAATTGACATGCACAACACACTGTTGTCAAAAGGCGTTAATTTTGTGAGTATTTTGCATGAGACTTGCTAATTAACTTTCCAAAATAAGCTTTTTTCTTTTTAATTATTCTCATAAGACTTCTTGAAACGTGACTTGACTGATGCGTCGTTCTCCAAAGCTTAACCGCTTGGTTGAATTTAGCGTGATTCTCATTCAATCATAATTATTTCGCAACCTCCTATCCGCGTGCATCTTTCAGGTGTATGATTGTTTTGGGAATTCCGTTCTCCAATCACATTACTGTTAAACCCTGCCCTTTCTCGATGAACACATTTGTCAAACTATCGCATTAGAACTTTAGGCTTTTCGAATCTGGTAGATGTAATTTTGGATCACAAGGCGATCCATATTTCGCCGTTAAAATTGAACTTGGCCA
Source organism: Mesocestoides corti (assembly GCA_900604375.1). Classification (NCBI taxonomy): domain Eukaryota; kingdom Metazoa; phylum Platyhelminthes; class Cestoda; order Cyclophyllidea; family Mesocestoididae; genus Mesocestoides; species Mesocestoides corti. The sequence goes on along the minus strand of UXSR01005365.1, from coordinate 13,150 downwards.
TCGATTATGAGCCCTCAACAAAAAAACACGAACATCATCCCACCCAGTGCCATCAACTGACGACACAGGAAGGTGTATGTAAACCAATTTGAGAGCCTCGTGCTAAATTCCACCATCTATTTTAATCTGTTACCTGATTAGTTAGCTTTCGTTCATAAACTCAACGATTTATATTGACTGCGCGTGTTTTTTTCTCTTCTGCTTTTAGCCGAATACGTGACCGTGGCGAAACAAGTGAAGCAACTCTTTCATGAATACAACATTCACTGTACCACAATCCAACCGGAGTTCGAGGATGTAAGTGCTTTTCCTTGTCGTTCCATCGGTTTTCTGGCGAAGTTGTTGCTACCATAGCTTAGTTGAGCGTTGCACTCACATTGCAATGAAGTCAATGACCGTTAAATATGCATTCCTCTATAATTACTGGTTAGCGGGCCTTTAAAGCCGTACTGGGTAAGGCTGGTGTCCGGTTTCGTTCTTATCGATCGAACCTAGTGGCTCTGTATGTCCTCAAGTGTAATATATCTTGGGTAGTAATGTTTGCATCTCCAAGAAGTGGAGTAAGTCAAAAGCTAAATTACTGATGCCATCAAGACTGTGCGAGAGATTAGTGCAAACTAGACCTCTTTGTTGAAAAACTTTTGGTTGATGAGGATTTTAATCCGTACGCTGCAATTATTTGGACCTCGTTCTAGGTGCGTCTAAACCAGTGCAAAATGTTACGGCTCGCTCTTGTTCTTTAAGCCGTTTCTTTAAATGAAAATTTAGCATAGTAATCGTGTGTTACCTCTCCGATTTACAGCTTATTTCAAGTAAAAAAAACTGTAAAGGCACTTTAAAGTTGTCAAGGGCCAGGGTTGACGCGAATACCGGGATGCATTGATTCGATTAGCAACGGCACTCAAACATCGATGCACCAATAGTGCAGGTGTATCCCGTTTTGGCAGTCTGAGAAATACAAATGACTGCAGCCAATTTAAGAGACTCGCTTTTCAGCCTATGCTCAATCTGGTCAGTTCAGAGTTACTGCATTTAATGCGTGTTAATTGTGCTCCACCTAAACACAGTTCCTACACACGGTCCCAGCACAGCTGTTTGGGTATTTTGCACTGATCGGCCAGGTCCGAAGCTGCTTTAGGCATGGAGCGTCGTTTACGAAGTAACCTAATGCCGGATTATTGAAGGCGAAGACCGTTTCCGAAGTGCAGTATTCAGGACCAATGTGAAGTTGCTCTTCGTTAGACCCTTGTTTGGTTTCACTTAAAGAATTCAATTTAGCTTGATAAATTAATAAATTCCCTAGTTCTGCTTCAAAGCGTTCGTGTCTAACGTAGTGTATTTGAATAATCAGTTGTTTTAATCAATGTTAAAATACAGACTAAGAAATCGTAGGGAAAAATTCTCCTCAAAGTTATACGAGCGAATTATCAAACTTAGTATTAAACCGAAAACATTGGTTCAGGTGAATCACCTTGCGTCGTTCAATCTCCCACCTACTTTTCACTCCGCAGTTATCGATTTGTTATTCTTCGTTTAGTTTTCCTTTTAATAATTAGTCTTTCAATTACGTAGTTTCTAAACTTAAATTCCTGGTGATACCTCTGAAGTTTCGATCAGACGGGCCCATCTTACTCTCGTTTCTCTTTTCACGAAGTATAAGTGGTGCCATTGCCCAAAGGTAATCGTCTGGTGATAGTTATGTGTGTAATAATTCTTGGACTTCCACTAAGCATGCGTTTCTTTGGTCTGCTTCGAGAGCACGCATAATTTTACTTGAGACGTTTTTTTAGTTAATGGTTTTTTACACAGCCAGCTAAGCCGCCCAATATTTTTTTTGTATCAGCCTCATCCACTGATTTCTTAAAATCGTTTGATAGCGTTGTTGGTGGGATTCATTTTCACCTTTTCAGTGGATGCAATGCTTTTATTTTTGGCAATACAACTCGCAAGCCTTGGTTGTTTGATTGCCTACCATTCCACATCCTCACTTTTTTGATATTTTGTTCTCGCTCTAAGTGGTACACCCGAAATGCACCTGTCCGATATCAGAAATCGCTTTATGTATTTTCAGATCAAACTTATGATTAGTCTTATTGTAATGTTGTGAAATAAACAAACCTCGAAAGCGTAGCTCTCTGCACATGTTTGTGTCTGGAATTCGGTTTCGCGCACCGAAGTGTCACGTTTCCAGGAGAGTATTTATTGGGAAAGGAGTCTTATCGTGTGATCGGGTGTCTTGCAAACTGATTTCGCCTACATTCACAATTTTTAGTAATTACGCTAAAATCTGCCTTCACTTCTATGTGAAGAGACCTGCTTATTATATTTTTTTACCCTTATTCTGTTTTGCCATTTTGTGCGCCCCTGTCGCATTGATTTTGTGCCAGCCCTAATGCCTTCTTCCCCTCCCCCTTCAGAGAAATGACCTCAACCCTGAAACTTGTCTCTACGACTGTGGACCAAATCAAAATTGCTGCTCCGATTCCTGCTGTCCCCAGCTGCAAGATCCAAACGGCCCTGGGAATAATAATAATAACAACAACAATGATAGTACTAGTCCTAACATTTTTGCTGGTAATACTTCCCTCCAAGCCTCTAGCAATACTCTTGCTCTAAACACCGACCGTGCTGACACAAAAACTGTTGGTGCGGATGACAACGTCCAAATTGAAATGAGTCAGGTTCACACACGTGGGAGCCAAGACGTTCCCCCGCCTTCCAGGAGCTATTTCTAACTTCCCTCGCCCGTCTGACTTGCGGTCGTCTTCCCTCATCCACCGATACTTTTTGGGGCATATTTTTACTCAAACAGATATTTTTTTTCTTAATTTTTTGTGCAATTCCTGTTTTTTTTTCAAGCGTGTGTTAGCGCTTCCTATGCTTGATGCGCATGTGTGTGTGTGTATGTGTGTTGGCTCAACCACCGCGCAACGCACCCCGCAATTTTCACGCCTTTAGTTCTCCCTCACATCTTCGCATGCCCCGCTACCTTATTATCTCCTTTCATGCGTAATTGTGTTAAATCTTTTGACTTTGTAATCGTCTGCAACATGGTTTCTTAAGGCACCAGTCTCGTTGCTCGGCGTAAATGCGCTCTCCGGGTAGTGTTTACCGCTGGCCAACACAGGGGTGGGCCAACTGGTGTATGCTCTGCAAAGTCAAGGCTGTGAAGGCTACGCCTAACTCCCCAATCATATGCGTCAATCTTGGCAGGAAGCAATTTTTTTCGATTCACTTTAGTCCTCGTGTTAACATTAAGTATATATTTGCGTCATTCAGCTGTGTCACTGCTACGCTGCCTTCGCCTGAGTGTGAATTGCTTCGACATTTGAACACTTCATTTTGTTTGAAAATTCTTTTTGTCATTCCTTTTTTTTTCTTCCTCTTACGTTTTTGCCAAAGGTGCTTTCCGTCTTTTATTCCTCTAATGGGGTAGGCATCCTACATTAATTTGCCTATTTAAAAATATGCAAATATAATTCTCAGTCCTCAGTCTAGTGCAGCTTTCGTAATTAAACTGTGCTGTGACTTGCATGGTTATTCGTTTCAGCCTTGATGTCTCGCCACCACTTTGCCACTATAACATGGTAATCAGTATGTTGTACCTCTATACTTTAAGCCAGGTATTAGTACCAGCTACTCACTATTGCAAAAAAGCAGGATATCTAAATTGGACGGGTATTGGGTAGTCTTCGTCCGTATCCGATGCTCAATGCGGAGCGCTGCATTCTTCTGTCACGTTGTCCCAGTTTTAGCTTGAAGTATTTTTTTAGCTAAAATGATTTTGTACACTTGGTCTGTCGCTTTGCGTCATGCCCAAGCGACATTCATACCCAATGACCTACTGCATGTGCTAGGCGAAGACATCTTGATGCCCTGGAATTGATTTAGCCGTCGTCCCATGCGTCAAGTCCTTATTTATTTCAGCCGTAAAAGATACGATGTCTAAGCACACACACTGGTTTGCCTTTCCATATAGTGATGGCGATGATTTGTCGCTCTGCTCAATAGCTTTATTACTTGTGACTTCTCATCCATCTGGCCTTTTGAAGCTATTTGCACCCAGCAATAGAGAAGCAACTTGAGTTTTTGCGCTTTACAAATACGCCTCAGCTTTGTCAAAAGCGTGGTTGCCATGACTTTTCGGAACGGGTTAAATTTCACTTTTCAAATGCTTGCATATGAATCGTCTACAGTTAGTTGTCGTGTCAATGTGGTCTGTTCTACAGACGCTAGCGGGTTCCTCGAATTCTTTACATTGTCTGAAGTGTCCGTGAGTTAGGTGCAACCCACACCATCAGCGTGGTCTCCGTAAGGCAAACAGCCAGCAACCCCATCAGCTTGGTTCAGATTCTAGTTGTTATGTGAAAGCTACAGCGGGCTGATGCCACCGTCGTTGGGTTTTCCGCAAAGTGTTTCAGGCATACTCGTCAAATTGCCTTCAAACGGTTTCTCCTACGGTCCACCTCGGCAGAATGACGTATTCAACTCCAGTGCTTCTTAAGGTCTCTCGAATCTCACTGTCGACGACTGGGATATCACATCGTCACCTCAGTTAACATTAACTTTAAAGCATATATTGATATCATTGATCGAGTTTTTCGCTCAAATAGAACAGCACATTGTATTTGTGGTATTATAACCCTATATGAAACGTCTGTAGCAAACACTGGATGAAATATTCGGTAAATTAGATAGAGCCTTAATATCAATCTCAGCTGTTCCGGATTATTGAAAATGTCCTCCATCTGGCGACAGCAGCATTGAGCACGAAAATTATAACTTAAAGGCAACTCATCTTGTGATTTTGTCCCAGCCCACAGCGATAATGCGAAAAGGTCAATGATTGGGACAGACATTTTATATAGTCAGTAAACTCACGCTCTAACAAGTATTTTTATTTAGTTTGCTTCGCTAGAGCAACTGCCAGACGAGTGTCTGTACAATTGTGGTTCAGGCCAGAACCAGACGTGTGACCAGTGCTGCTGCCCGACCAATACCAACAAAGTCAATCGGGGAAACGCAGGTCTCAAGACATTGGACGAAAGCTCTGCCTCAGACGCCACCTCTGTCAAGGACTTCGATGATCAGACCTCTGACTAAACTGACAACCACGTAGCCACTTAAAATGATTTGGTTCAACATTTAATTTCTAAACTACACCTAATTTCTAGTCAGACTTGCGGCAACACATTACCCCCAATCAACCAAGACCCTTGCCTTTAGGTTTTCATCTTTGATTGTATCATGTACAAATGGTAACACATACCTCAAATGCAGCCTCCTTGATGGTTGTTACCTTAAAACTGCTCTTGGTCTCTAGGAAAAATGCGGACGCAAGCGTTTTTGGCAAATAGACTAGCTACAACAACCCATGAACCAACTCGTTCGGAGATGTTTGGGTGACTAGTTCTGAGTCAATTTGTTTTCTGAACTATATATCTCGTGTTGATTTGTAAATAATTCCTCGCAGTTGCATTTTATGAATTCATGTTCTCGAAAGTTACCACTAGGGTAATTAGTGCTCTATTTTCACAATTATGAAATAATTAAGATGATTGTGCGTTGTCCCTTTTTCTCGACAACTGGCAGCAATCTAAAGTAGCAAACCAATCATTTTGTGATAACTTATAAGAATCCTTAGTTACCACACCAACTGTTCGGCCGAATCGAAAACGGAGCTACACTTTGATAAGGATCGTTGACGTCATGGAGGGTCTGTCCGTTATGACTAACATACTTTCAGAATTTCCTGGCTTGCTCAAACACAGGTGCGTTACACCAAAACAATTTACATAAAAGTTTGGGGCAAGGCAAAGGAAAATATTCAAACGACACGGCTTGAAGCATCTGACATTATGATGGTAGCTTATTGAGGTAGTGGAAGATCCTAGTGTAGCGTTTGTTTTCTAAATAAATGTCGGATTTTAGAGCTACTTGATATTGCTCATTGTAAACTGTTCAATCTGCTTAAAAAGTCTCGAGTGCTTTTATCTTTGGACTAAATTCTTGTGAACTAATGGCTCGTCCGTCGACATCGATACGATAACTGGTTCGTTCCTTGCTAAAATCCCCGTTCACGTTAATGTTGAACGAAGTGAGTTAGGTTCACACACGTGGGAACCAAGACGTTTCCCTGCATTCCTTTGCCCATCTGACTTGCGGTCGTCTTTACTGTGCACCCAGGGACTTTGTCTTCCAGGAATTGATAAATATTCTGTGAACGAGGTGTGCCATGCTTACTTTTTTGTTCGTTTGCATATTTTAACGATACCTGGTAAGGTGGTGCGTCATAACAATGGCAAATCAATAGCACTCCGTTTTAAGTAGCCCAAAGACATCACGACCATATAAAAGTATCCAATACGAGGCGGCTGTTTGCATTACTAAGGGTGGGCTTCAAACTCTTCGGTAGTATAAAAAAAGACCAAAATAATGTGTACAAAATCAAATTCCATTATTCAATCGGAAGACGTTGATTTTGGATTCTGTCGCTGTACTTTTTTCACGGCTGATTTGAACTTGCGCTTTATGTGTTCAAAACACGCCCGAAGACAGTATAGGCCGTTCCTGAGCACTGCCACAGCTGGTTCGCCTAAAATAGGAGCATTATTTAAACGAAGATATTTAACATCGAAATCGCGCAGCAATCCATGAAGCAGTACCTCTACTTTGGATTTCGAAGGTTATTGTATCTTCCAATGGATGAGGCTGACAATATCCACAAAGCTTGACTGTTTCACTGAAAGTAAAATCAGGACATTATACCCAATGTCATAAAGCCGTCGTTCCTCTAAAATTAGTTTATCCAAGCCACATTTTCTAACTCCGATCTCATACAATTTCTGCGAACAGTTTCATATAGGCCTCCGAAGGATACGGAAATCGTAATTAGAAAAGAGAACCAGATTCGGTTAAACTAGGTTTTCATCGCCAGCTAACTTAATTCTACCATGAATCTATAAGTTCAAAATATGGGGATACACATGATACAAATGCTGACCCTGCATTTAAGGTTTGACGTGTTCAGTGACACGATTAGGGTCACCAAACAGAACTGGGATAGGAAAAAACTGACGCTTGCAGACAGCCCACTTGTACCAGACTGAGTAATAAGTGATAACCAGATTTTCTTGTTGATGGATGTTAGTAAATTGCCTTTTGATGCAACAAAGCTATCGGTATTTAAGAGGTTAATAAAATTTTATTAACTGGTAAAATTAATAAACACGAGTTTAGAAATTGCATGGAGCGAATACTTAACGCATTGGTCCACTGTGGCCGAGGAATAATGGACATAAACGGATGTTTAGAACTCACGGTTACCTTGAATGGTTTAGAAATGCCAACCGCATAAAACTTAACATTTTGGTGACCTTTTATAGCCTTATAAAATAACTAACCCCTAGTCAGTTTTGAAAACTGCAATTTCAGTATTAAGGTTGCATGATCGAAATTGGAATGCGGATGACTTCGATTTCACAAAAGCGGTTGTTGGTGCTACTAAATTTCGGACATGGAATTGCAACAGAAGTCGCTGAATTCCCACGTGCTACAGCATGCTAACACAATTTATACGACCGCACCCGCCATACCTGCGGAGAATGCAATACCGAAGGGCAGCTCCAAGAGTGTGGTCTTCACCAGTAAAGCGGAATGTTCCTCTTCGAAGATCAGGGGAGACAAATAAAACATCCAACCCAACAACACGACCATTCAGTGTTGTCCTTCTAGTTTCCTCATTCTGTCAACAAAAAAAGGAATTACAGGTATAAAAAACATTAGTTTTACTTTCCTGATTTTTTTTACTTGCGGGGTCTGAATGACAAATGTTAACTTGGTCAGAATAAGTAAAGTTGCTGGCTATACCCTCCATTAATTTGATTTGCACCATTTAAGCAATAATATTTTGAAATCAGAAAACCGCCTTGTAACATTCTCAGTAGCAAAACTAAAACTTGAAATTCCACTGTCTGCAGCCAAGTTTGACGTTTGCTTAGTGTTTGCAGCTGATAACAATCTTAAAGGCATAAAAAAGTAACGCACACCAATGTCTGCCAAGGAAACATCGACATCAGGACAGCTTGGTAGACCGACTGAAAAATCAGGCCTTTCTACGATTGCGAGATAGTGGGCGCATTTCGAAAGCATCACATCGATGGCGTACTTGACAAGCACGTCTGGCGGGCGATAGATGGGGGCGATGGTCTCAACCGTAAAAATGAAGTGACGTGGGTTAAGAAAAACGTGAACAAGATCAGCTAGTTCGGGGTGTCTAAGGTGTTCACGAGATCCGTTGTCCAAACGGGGGTCCGCAACTGTTGCGATTTGCGTTCGAGGATCTACCTGATGAAAAAGACAAAAGTGGAGGCCTGATGGTTACAATTATTGTCTTGCTGTTAATTGCGCTTTAGTATTTCAAAATGGTGCGCGGTTAACACCACATTTGGCATCCGCTACGGATGAAATAAATGACTAAATCCAACTCATTATGGAGTGTTCGTCGTAAATGGAAACATAAGTACAAAGGGACAAATCCTTACATTAATGACACCTTTGGCGAAACTTCTCTGAAGTTTTTTTGCCAGTTCACCCCTTACAGTTCCGCGTATTTCAATTGATGGTAGTAGCTTGTAGAAAGCTGCTGAGACGGGAGAAAATTTCGCATGATCACGACCAACACCCTTCACAGCAAGACACCGGGCTTGAATTTCGTCACCAACAGCAAGTTTGTTAAGCAGAATCTTGCCATTGATAGGTCCTGGTTGACGTGTACAATCTGCCCTGAAGTTATCCTCCTGGCCAGGCAGCGGTACCCACTTGAGACTTGAACTACAATTACAACGAAGGTACTAACTAGGCGAGCACGAAGCCCAGCCCAAAAATGTGCTTTTGCTCAGGTTAGATGTAAAAATTTTAGAGAATACCAAAGAAATGTTATAACACTGGTATTTGGGAGCATACCTATATAACGGGACCGACTGGAAACTGTCCTTCGATAGACCATCACCATCACCCATTACCACAGGACGCTCGGCCTTCACATCTAAGTCGAATATTAGGTGACAGTTTGGGTCAAATGCATCCAAATCATCGGACACGGGGAGCTCGTTGTTGGAAAAACCCATCAGCTCAGCGTCTACATTTAAGGGCACCAAACCTAACCGATGACAGAATGTTTCGTCAGCAATAACTGAAGTATTTTGGTGCAGATAGACACGATCAATCGCGAATGAAGGGACTTCAGCGATCAGAATCCGACGAAGTGCATTGGCAAACGTGCAATCGACGTTAATCATGTCGAACTCAACTGCTTCGGTCGTAAGCGATGTAACAACAGCCTGAAACTCATTTATGAATACATCAACGTCCCACTTCTGTGGTTTCGACTGAAGAAATGAGAGACCATGTTGATTTACCGCAATAGCGGAGGCGGCACCCGCGTTCATGATCGAAAATACGGTCACGCTAAAGGTAGCGGGCTCACGTGTGGTGTGGTGTGGCGTCGGATTAGGGCGCAGACATGTTGGACCA
>UXSR01005364.1:82246-96048 GCA_900604375.1 Mesocestoides corti | reverse complement strand
AATCCCGGGCAATGTCTATGGATCCAGTTTATTGGACATCGGATGAACGCCATGACAAATTCAGCTGGCATTTAAGGGTCCTCGCCTGTGTTGACCACTGAAGAAAAAGGGCTGGGGTTCGATTTGCGTTATTCGAACGCATCCGCTGCCACCAGTGTAGAATACCCGAGCCCAAATAGGTAAAGACTGGTACAACAGAACAGGCTTTATTGACCCATCAGAAGCCAGAGCCACGCGTCAGGCGCCTTCCATCCGAGTCCACCACGCTGGCCACGCCGCTCATTATATACTGCTCCTCTGTCGTGTCCTTCTCTGGTTGACTGCCTTCCTTTCCCGCATGCCATTGGATTGCAGAGAGACACAGGATTGGCTGCGGCCAGGTGGTCCAATATGTCTGCGCCCCAATCCGACGCCACACCACAACTTCACTGCCCACATGTGTGTTGTATGCGGGTTAGCGAGATCCGTCTACATTTTTTCGAGCCATTTTTTATTTTTTGCGATTCTTTTAAAATAATTTTAAGCAATTAAACACGAATGAAACGTGGATGTTTTTGTTCATCTGTAGGATTCTATTTTAAGTTGCATTTTAACCCATTATGGACAAGGACCTCTCCAACGGTAAGAAATTCTCTGATTTTGGTCCAAATTCCTCGTCTTTATTGCAATGTAATTTTTAATGCAAATTAATGACTTTGATGAAATTGTAGTGGCCAACCCAAAGGCCCATATTTCTGGAATAGCTGATAACCTGCAACCACAATGTGAACCTTTGCCTCAGCCGCAATTGCCCGTCCCTAAGTTTGTTTTTCGGTTAATGTTGATTGTGGGGTACGTCGTGCCTTCTCATCACTTTCTACATCTCCATTTCTGTGTGCCGATTTAAAGAAATTATTGTTTTTACAGCTTCATTCCTTAATAGTTAAAAACTAACAGTTAATGTTGAAATATCGTAGCTACTTATTTTTTAAGGCGGAGTTTGCTTCATTTGTTGAATGTTGTCACTAAAAATGTACCAGTATCTGTTTTTCTTCTTGAGCTTTCCGACTTTACAATAGATAACATCCCTACATCTTTAAGTAGATGGTTTCCTGACCAATGACCTAGCTGTTTTTTGTTTTATTTCAAGCATCCGTGGTCATTCTTTCATATTTACTGCAGACGTTTACCTTTTTTGTCTATTTTGATGGAGTGGCTGACTATCATCGGCTATTTGTAAATACTGACCACCGGCTCCCTAAGTCCCCAAACCCTGGCCTTTTAATTATACTCCTTCTTTCCTAATTAAGTATTTTCTAAACCTAGGCACCTCTTGAGGTTTTTTGTGGCTTGTGAGAAGGACTTCTAATTTGCGGATTGTCCCCATGTTCCTAGTTATTAAAAAATGGTCTAAGACCCATATAATGTGGACCAAATATGTTCTTAATTGTTCTAAATACCTTATTTCTCATGTCTTTCAATTGCTCTTTGCTTTGCAAGTTACAATGTTCTTCAATAGCATGTTTGGCATACAGTTCGTGAATATTTAAAGACATTAATTTTTCTGTCAATTATACGGAAATAAATCAATAATTACTTTCGTGAAGCCTATTTGGTCTGCAATTTATTTCATATATTTGCCTAGCCTGTACCTAACTGAATAAATAAGAGCATCGAATTTCTTGACTTTTAACTAGGGAGAAAATCACCTGGAACACTCCTTTGTTTATGTCCAATTTTGCTGCAAAATACTGCTATTTAATATGCAGATCTCAAAAACAGATGAAAAAAATATAGGTTGGTAAATCAAAGGCACTCCACAGGGAGTTTTGCTTGGCCTTCCACATTGACTTTAGTGGCTAGTGCTTACTATTTTGTTGTCTTAATATTAATACAACAAATGTAGTAAAAATGCGAGAACATCTTATGACATTTTTTTCACAGGTGAGGCCCTATAATGAATTTTGTTGCATTCTCAAAGGTGTGACTCGTGCCACCCTGCGGATGCAGCCATGGCGCGAGAGTGACCTTAAGTGATTAATTTTCTCCATTATGTTTTAGTGTCTTGCTTTATTCGTCTTACACGATATTGATTCACCTGTGTGAAGTAGATGGCCACGTCCCCTTCAGTTACTCCGCCGTGGTATTGGCCATTGAGATCCTAAAGGTAAGTTCTTCTACTCAAGTGTGCTCAGAGTTACTTTTATTCTCACAAATTTGACGCCAACTTGGGCAAATAATGCTACAAATCTAAACAAATTTATCCGTTTGGGTTTTTAAAGCGGCTAGTGAAGTATGTCAAATTCTCAAGATTGATTGGCCTTTGTTTCATGTTCTTCAAAAGAATATCTGAACGTTCTAATACTTAGTAATGTTTTCTGACACTTTGTCCAGCAGTGTGAGTTCACTGTTCATTCGCTGAGCGTCATCTTAACAGTTTTGTTTAATATAATTTCTTAATCTTCAGTGAAGTTCATTTGCTCAAATCTGATTTGGAATAGAGTATCAAAACATTTAAACTTGAGGAGGATTTAAATTATAAAAATGGGTTTCTACTCGGATGAGGACGTCGATTTTGCTCTAGGCAGCCTTTTTAATTTCAGGTAATTATTTCACTAATAATTCAATTATACAGGTAGTAAATAGGTAGACTCTTTGACAAAATGCATTTATTTGACCTTTGAGATTACCTTGCACTTCTCATCCTCGTCATTGCTTTCGGTTAAGCGAATCTTTTAATGAATTAAAAACTTTCATTAAAAATACTTAAATGAGTCTTTCAAGTGGCCACGATTTAAATTGTTATATTGTACTACCTAACTTTCCCCAATAGTCACTGGTCGATGAGAGTGCCTAAAGTAGGTCATAAGAGAATCACTAGGATTAAACTAAGTCTCAAAGATACGAGTGCCGCGGCAATAAATTTACTAAATAAACTGACTTATGTAGAAGCCGCAGATGGCTGCAGATTAAATGCGACACTGGATTTATTAGACTGGGTTTTGGGGTCATTCTTTGATGGATGTGTGCTTCAAAGCTGATGTGTGGATGCGGGTTCCGTGATTCCTGCATCTTGCTTTCTCTCCGCCGCCAGTGTAAGTGGTAATACTCAGATACAACGGAGTTTCGTAACCTAATGCCTGTCCTTTTCATGACCTCAGTTTCCTCCTAAATGAGCGATAAAGCTGAACTCTAACAATGGACAACCAAGTAGGTATTCTAATTGACGAGATGTCTTCTCTAGCTTATATTTAGGGCGAATTTTTCCATTTGGTGGTGTTAATGAAATGTGCGAAAACAACCTAACCATCTGAAACCTGTTGGAAAAATCTGTCTGTTATTTTTTTGTAACTTTTAAAGCTTCTTCTATCTATCGGGATGTTTCTCATAGAAATTAGACGAGAGCAAAAACAAAGTGACGTTAGCGGCCCTTACTTCGATTGCTTGGGCAATCGCCTGCGCCGGGAGTTCGGTGCATCCGAAAGCGCCCCTCACTCAAGCACAATGGACATCAAGCTCGTTGTTCTGCCCTTTGCTATTCCTGCTATTTTATACACCATAACAAACAACCTCGGCATCGCCATACAAATGGAGATGGATCCAGCTACATACCAGGTAAGCTGCATTTACCATTTCTCGGGCATAAGAGAGTTCGATGTCAAAGGAGATATTGACAAGCTACCCGATTTTGTTCCATTTCTCGTGTATTTTGTTTGGCCGTGTTATGTACGAGTAATTTTCTTTCATCCCCTACTTTCGTGACAGTAAAATTACGGCAATTTGGAGGTTTCGGTCAACTCGAACGGAATGCATGTTAGGGAACATCAATGAACCTCGCCGCTTGGTAAAAGCCACTCATAGTTTTCCATGAATTCAAACTGCTGAGATTCTATTACTTTTGACTTGTATCAATCGAGACATTTTCCAATTACTGCAGCCAATTTCGCTGAACAAAGTAAACATTAAATTTCCCCCTGAACTACATGCTTCGGTTTAGTGTGAGTACCTGTCAACCAATCAACATGGTCAGGGATACCATAGGCAATCCCCACGAGCCATCTGCTCTAACTTGTAGTGCTGATTGTTTTGTCATAAAAGCACTCTTCCTCTTGTTGTAGGTGCTCGGAAACTTCAAGGTCCTCAGCACGGCTATTCTGTTTCGGCTCATTATACAAAGGTTTGCATCTCTCTTGTGACAATAGTTATCAAATATTCACCTTTTTATTTTTTACTAATCATACATTTTTATGTAGTGATGACCAATTATGAGAGTCATAACATCGAGATTATTAGAAAATAAACGTATTTCTAATTATTTTTGAGAACATTTAAAGTCGCGTTCCAAATTCAGTGTTACCTGATCGGTTTATTGACAATTTAAACAAATATCTATAATTATATATCTGGGAAGCAATAAGTTTTCATCTGTTTAACAATAAATACATCATAAAAACGGTTTCCTAGCTGCAGGAAATTCGTCTTTTTTATCGCAAATTTTGGTCGCAATTTGAATTTGGAAATCTAGACATAAAAGGTCATTAAAAATGAAATTTTTCGACAAAAGGCCAAAGTTGTAGTTATGATTGCTGGACTTTTGTGTTGAAGGCATGTTACGTTTTTTCCCGTATCCAAGACCATGCTCTCGGAGAACCAATACCCAAATCCCCCGTCTAGGACACCCCCCACTTTTCCAGCACAGGACGAAAACATTACATTGCGCAGAGATCTTTTACTGTCTAAGCTTAGGGTCTGGTGACGTGTCAAAATGTACGGCTTATTTCATCCGCGAGTAGCCTTGATCGGATTAATCATGAGAGACTAATGTAGATGGTGCCGTCAGTGTGGGTGCCATAGGTAGGGTGACCAACTGAAGCGGCCTGATCAGGGGGAGTTGTGTAAATAGTGAGGAATCCTACTTAGCAGAGGACCGTCTTAGGGAATGCTGGCTTCCACAACAGGATGTCAAAGTCAATCAAGATCTAAGTTTCTTCTACAGAATGCTGTGGCGAGCAGCAGGCAAACAGCACTCGTGAGCTAACGCTAGTAACAAGCGTGCACGAACATGATTCAGTTGATTTGCGTGAATGCGCCTCGCGCAACTGTGTTCGTTCAGAGATCGGTGTTTAGCTGAACCTGCATAAGCTAACTTGCTCACTTGTACGCACACCTCGTTCCGCTTTAATGAATTAACTGACTCGTTACCTGCATTTTTGACTCCTTCTTTCGGTCGGGCCGTGTCAACGCACATTGTCGGCCCTGGTGTGGTTTCCAAAGCCGCCCTGGGGCCCGCTAAAATGTTAATGCTTAAATATCCATGTCTGTGTGTGATGTGCACAAACAAGCATTCCACTTGAAATGTGTTTTTCATTGCTCCATGTGTTTGGAATTTGTTTTGGTGTATTGTAGTGGGAAACTTCCCCCATTTCCCAATTACTGTGACTTGCATTTGCGTATTTGACGCATTGCGTTTGCGCTATTGAAGGCCCTGCGTGTAGTCGCTAACCGCACCGGAATCGTCGCTTTGTATTGACGCAATTAGTCTACAAAGATACTCGAGAAGGCTAAGTAGACCAGAGATGGCGGAGACAAACGTTTATTAGATGTCTCAAATTAGTTGCGCTGTGTGTGTGTGTGTGTGTTTGTTCAAAGTCGTGAGGATGTTCGATACGATCTGGGTAAACGTCTAAGTTTCTGAAAGACTAGGTGAATGGAATGAGTAGAAGGGAGGTACAGGCACAAGGATGTGGGAGCATGACTGACGGGCGCGCTGTGAAAAGGGGACCGTGTGTCGAAGAATGCGGTGACAGAGTTTATGGACGTGAATCAAGAAGATTCATGCCAGTATAAGGATTGAGGAAATAGTATGGATCGGGGTTATCCTCGAACGGGCCCGTATAAACATTTGTTTCACTGGAAATGCAACTAAACTGAGCCGTTACCCGTCGTCTTCCATCTCCCTTCCAAAGTGTCAGTTTTGCTAATATTATTTTTTTTTCTTACCTATTCCAATCGTGACTTGATAACTGTTATTCTGCGTTGACAATAGCCGTCGATTCTGCTTTATAATTATTAATTTTGATACCTACGCATGTAATCGTTTTGAGGTCACAACCTGCTTAATTTCACAACAACATCAGTCGTAATCACAAACGTTTTTTTTGCATTTCCCTTAACGTCGTTTTATCTTTTAATTTTTGTATCTCAGAAAGTACATGCAGTTGATAAGTGAAGACCTGAACTTGTACATGATCATTTCACTCTGGTTGTAATCTTTCTATTTTAGACCAATTACCCCTCGCCAGTGGGTCGCCTTAATCCTGCTGTTAGTTGCGGGTATCATAAATGGGTATGCTGCCATTGTTTGATAGTTTTTATTGAAATACTTATCACCAAGTCGGTACACACTTGATGTGAACTTACACTGATTATCCTCGAAGCATGGACGAGAAATGTGCGGCCATCTAGAGTTGGTACCCGGTATATCAGCATCATGCGACAGTTTAGATTTAAAGTATGAATATATAGCACCAAACAAGATGTGATATTAAATTTTTAGCTAACACATGCGCGTTATTTTATTGCATCGAAGCATATTAAACCAGTTTTAGTAAGATTTGGGTACTTTTTTAAAACAATGAGCAAAATTGTTTAAGGTTGAGTGTATCATTAAGAGCAATGTCTTTCTTCAGGCCATGACAGTTATTCTTCATCAATCGAGAAATTCCGACTAGTTTCCAGTAGAACACAAATCCACCTAGTTTTTGAAATGTCTAAATTTGGCAATTGCATGATTGAATTCTTCAAAGAATCAGGTATCATCCAACGGCTTCGAGAGCACTAAAACAAGCAATACAAAGTTCAACACATCTACGTGTGCAATTACAAGACGTCTGACCTTGTCATGGTTGAATAGAACTGGCTTTTATTGAAATCGACACAGTGGCACGGTGACAATAGTGTACTGTTGTGGGCCCCAGCATGTGGTCTTGAACCACGCCGGGGCGACGGAATGAACCCTAGCTCGATTACGTTTCCCTGATACCCTCGATGAAGGAAAAGATCGAAAATGACGGGACAGAACCGTTTACTTCGGATCTCAGCCAAAACTGGTATCGTGTGTGGGGTTTGCGCGTATTTATACCTCAGATGTGTGAGTCATACATGCGGTAACACCGAGACCTAGGTGTGGGAATGCTCCAAGGTAAATATTCGTGCTACTGAGGGTAGTGTTGAGGATCCGCGCGGCTGGCGGCATGGTGCGACAAGGGGAACCCCGTGTAGGAGGTGGAGCGGCCGGATTAAGGGGTTGACTAAACACGATTCACTCTGACAATGAGTTTCCTGTCAATCGCCTCGGTGCAGAAGCTGCGCCTTACTAGCATAGCGTTGTGGTTAGCAGTATTAGCTTATCGAGCTTTTTGTTCAGGTTAGGCAATCTCGAGTTTTAAAGTAGTGATGACGTTAATTCTAACAGCATCTCTGGTTTCAAGATTGGTCAAAAGTCGATAGCCTTTGGTTGTAGTTTGCAGCTTTGCTGAATTACGTGCATCAAACTGCGAGGACACTTTAGCGCTTTAGGTTATCTATAGAACAGGCTCTATTAAACAGCACACATGTTTTCATACCTTTGCAAGGCTCCATGCTACGCTTGGTGGTATAAACGTCAGGTACGAAACTGTGTTCATTATCCTGTCAGTTTTACATTTCACGAAAACTGAGGATTCCGTAATTCCAATGAAACCTGGCATAAATGAGGACGAAATAGAGGATTTATGGTGTGTTTGTGTGTAGGTGTGTAGAGTTAGTAATGGTTTCGAAAAGCAAAAGCCATCATTTGCAACATACCAGCTTTCAGATATTCCGATGCCCTTACTGCGAAATCTATTATATGGTAAAATCCAACTCCCATCCGTCTTAGCTTTTTCGTATAAAGTAAGGTGCACAATAGGAAAGGTGTACGAATCCTTAAACACAAGTTCAGTAGTAGGTCGTAGTTAATAGTCTCTGGATTGTCACATAAGTTTTCCCTTTTACTAGACAAACTAAAGCGCTTTATAATGACTGCATGGAGCTTGAAAATCATGAGGTTCTTATTCTAAAGACAACAACTGTAAGGCAAAGATATCGCATTCGGAATTTCAGTTCTGTGGTCGTCATTTGTGGAGTTCATTTGTGGATTATACTCCTGACTGCAGCCTACTAATTTTCCCATGCGTAGAAGTGGCTTCTGGACTCTATGTTCATTTAGTTGTCGACCATGTCTGCGTCAGCACTCTCCACAGCATCATCGTCGGATGGGTCTCAACTTACAAATTGCGTTTATGCTTGTTTTGAAGGTGCATCCAGCCAGCCTCCAAGAACGACAGTCCTGCAAAATATTCAAGTCGTACAACTAGATATTAATTGTTAGGAGAATTGGGCATCCACGTAGATGTGAGAAATCACTGAATTGATCTGCTGGTCACCCACACCATCCTTTGTAACCAATTATTGTACCGTACAGTGTTTTATTCTCTGTAGACTGACAAATTTCGATTCAAACGCAAATACTTCGTCAAGTGTACTCCACATAACTCTCAAAGGAATCTTTATGATTAGCATTTATTGCACTGTCTCTGGTCTTGCCAGTGTTTATACGGAATACGTTCTGAAAAGACGCGTCAACGTAAGTTTATCAACACTGTCTAACCGCTTCCTAACCCAAGGACTTGAAGCGCTCAGTATTGGTGTTCTACTAGGGCAAAGTTCTTAGCTTTGTTAAACCCTTTTGTCATTGTCAGTACCAGTCATGTTGTCGGTTTGACATCGCGAAGTCGCACTTGCGCACTCTTGGTAAAATCCTGCCAACTCACTCGCATTCCTCGCTATATGCAGTTAGCTAGCTAAATTGATCATTTTAGAACCTAGGCACCAGGGCTCACTTCTGATGGCCGGTTGAAAACTTTTCTCAAATTTTTGATATGAGCAAATGAATTTTATGACTTCTGGTTAAAGGCGAATGGTTTGCGTGTGCATTTTGGATGATGTCTTGCCTTCCGGTACCTGATCATCTAAATTTTGACATCATTATTCTTTAGCCAAAAGCTAATACTCACCACTTTTTTACACCACTTAATGGTTTTGGTCATACCAAAACGACAAGATCGGGTATTTCGTGCGTTGTAGATGAGTCTGAATGTTCAAAATGCAACTCTTTACGTCTTTGGAATAGTGGTCAACGGCTTACTGTACGTCTTTCAGGAGGGTCTCAACAAGGGTGAGTTTCAAAGCAGCCAATGGGTTCACCCTCAGCTATTAATTTCTAACTAGCTGTGTATTTTTGTAAGTCATTTAACTCCGAATTGAATGTCACCAGCTTTTGTCGGTTTAGTCAACTAATCTTTTGTGACTATTTAGTAGAAAAAAATACGTAACCTTTAAGTTTGTGGTCTTGCTGCGTCCGAGTCCAAAATGCAAGTTTTCAAACATGTTTATATACTAAATAATATATTGTGAAATAGTTTTAACTTTAAGCCTTCATAAAAATATAAGGGGTAGGTGTAATTAGATCAGCGACTAAATGCCATGTAAATCGCAATTTTTACAGTGTTTAATAAATGCCTAATGCACAGTACTGTTTGTCTGACTGCACAAACATTGTACAGCTGTGGCAATTAGTCGTGCTGATAAGAATCGACATTGTGGCGTTCTCGGGTTTTAACAGCTTGACGAGTAGACTGTATGGTTTTGACAAGTATCAATAAGAGCAAACAGCGCGGATCGGCAGATCAGTGATCGATTTGGTTTTTTTTGAGCGAAACACCAAGTAGCGGGTGGTTCTTTGTTTACTTTTGTCGAAGTAATGGGATGCTCTGAACAATTGCAGTTTTAATGCAAGCAATCAGGCTGTTGTATTCAAAATCTCTCGATTAATTTTAAAATCGTTTCGTTTATAATCCAGAGAACTTTTATTCATTGTTTTTTTTCATTTTTAGGTACCTTTAATATATTCCTCGGATTTTCCGTCTACACATGGATCTTAGTGGTAACACAGGCAATTAGCGGTATATTCATGGGCTTCGTAATGAAGTACGCCAATAACATCCTTCGTCTGTTTATAATATCCTCCGCCATGGTAGTCACGACAATCCTTTCAATCCTCATATTCAATCTAGTTGTCAAAACAAGTTTTCTAATTTCTGCGTCAACTGTTGTTGCTGCCCTTTTCCTCTACAACATGTGATTTGCACTTTTGCTAGGTTAAATATAAACTTACGTACGGGAAATTCTTTCAAAAAGTGAATTTTTCGATTCTTACTGTGACTGTCTTACGGCTCTACAGGGTGACTTAATCTAGTCACATAAAAGTAATCGCCTCCATCTAATAACAGGACACGACATTATAGTTTGTAGACTTACTACTGTCGCCGTGGTAACTTAATTTCAAGTATTTGGCCGTGGTCGTCATAAGAACTATGTTCCTTTTGTAGTTTCCACTTTCCCTTAGTATACAATCTGTTAAAAAAACTATCATTGCATTTTCGATTCAAGGCTATCTTAAGTTCAATGTTTGCGCAAAATGTGTTCATTCCGTTTTGAAAGTAACTAGTTTTTTTGGAAGGACATTAGCAAACAGGTTACCAATTTTTGTAATTCGTCTATTTGGATAATATTTGACTTTACTTGGTTGCTGATCAAATATTACCTTTTGCAATTTCGCGATGTTCGTTTCTCAACATTTGTATTAAAAACGTGACCCTCATGGTTGATACAATTCTAGATCCCTTCAACCGCTACCATTTAATCCCCAATGAATAGTACTTCGATAATTTTGGGCGTAGATAGCCATGTAAAGAAAGTTGAAAACCTAGATGCGAAAAATCACAAAATGGGTTTAGAGTAACACTGTAATATTTACCTAACCTGGGATATTTTGCCGACCGCGTCGATGACCTCTTCTAATATGGTTGTTGCGGCCCCGGTGCCGTTTGTGAACCACACCAGGGTTGATAGTCTTCGTTGACACAGCCTAATCAACGAAAATGAGATTCAGAGATCATGCGTAGACCAACATCATTTATGCAGTAGTAGCAAGGTAACAAGTCGTCAGTTTATGCAGGATCGGTTGATTTCGACATGCGAACAAACAGCTACGTAAAGTAAGTTCATGCAGGAGCGAATGGAGAGCCAAGTTAAGCTTAGCAAATATCCGATAATGACTCGAGTAAATTTAATCAGAGTGGTTTTTGATGCGTCTACAAAATGCCAAATTTAAAGTTTTAGAAGATTGACAGTATTCAATAGCGGGGTCACCGTTTGTTGTGGCCCTCGGTGCGGTTTCAGAGTCACATCAAGGCCTACGATCTACGCTGACACACACACTAGGTAATTCTGCTAGCTTAAGTTTGCTAACCGAGTTCCTTTGCAGCTCACCAAGTACTCTGGAAAATATCCAGAATATTTTTTAAAAGTCCTGATGACCATTAACGCTGAAACCCAATAAATTTTTTCCCTCATATTTACTCGAGTGACGTTTGATTTGGCATGAAGTGCCAGCGATGATCCTAATACAGGTTTGGCTGAGTAATAAACGATGTCATGGTCTGCATTTGGTTCCTCATTGTAATCGGGATAATTTTATCGAATGCGCAGCATCCACGATTGCGTTTTAGATGATCGGAAACTATTATGATTCTAACACAAAAACAGCAAGAGAAAACTTTTATTGACAATTTTAGACTCACTCCATTTTGTAAAGTCTATTATTTTTGACGCCTCCTAATATTAGCAATTTGATCGAAATATCATTAATTGTCACGTAATTAATTTTGTGCAAATGGCTTATAAAATATCAATAACTTTCTTAAATTAGTTTTCTAAAAAACCGGTGTTGGCGCAGCACCCCCGAGTCTACCATAAATTCTGTGGATCATATATTTAGCGTTATGGAATTCGCTGGACTTGGCAAAAGTATATATACGTCGTTTCAAATAAGCTCTCATGCGCATTTTGTTGAATTAAAAAAATTTGCTCATTTTTAAACTGTTCACGTTTTTTACCAGAAATAGGTTAATTTATTGATTTGGTTTATCCCATGACAGATCGAATAACCTTGAGTTTGTTTGTTTTAATTTCTAACTAATGCTTAATGTAATTAAACAGCCGAAATCCTAGAGTTTGGATCTAATGTGTGTTGCGATGTTCTTTCCGTCTAGTTTTCTACTTGCTTTATATCTTTAACTATGATAAAAATTCATAGAATAATGCTGTGTTTTATAGGCTTTAAAGTATGTGTTGTTGTAAAAAACTACTAAAGTGTTTTGTTATAATACTTTTTTTCTAATGTCACAACACTTTCACTCAGTCTCTATTTATATTCATTTTGATTTGGCATGCTTTAATACTATTTGGCATGTTTTTTTCATTCGTTGGCATGTAGGGTCAAACCAATATCTTTCCTCGCATTCATTTGGGCCCTTTGAATGTGGTCTTTGCACCCAAACATTGCCAGCGAACATTGTGTCCATGTTTCATTATCAAATTATATAGCTGGTCATTGCATTCTTCATAGGCTTTATTATTTTTTTCCTTTATGTTCAGTATATACTCATTTTTTAGTACTTTTGACGGAACATTGTCCGTCACTGTCCATTATGATTTTACTTCTGAACATAGCTTACCAATTTTCCTGTGTTTAGTAATTTTTTGAATCATGTATGCTCTAATAATCGCCTCTATCTTCCCATTAACTGTTGCCCACTGTTATCTTCGCACGTCATGTTCTCTTATAACCCGGAAGTTTAACCTTAAGCCCGTAAATATGCATGTAATGAACTGGATCTTAATTACTGACTTACTACTAGTTAGTCATATCCAAGTAGATATGTAGCTTTCATTACTAGTGTTGTTTTTTAGTCATTTCGCCTCATTATTTTTTCTATTTGAGAATTGTCTAATTTCAAAAAGTGAATAATTTAAACACTTTCCACAAGTGTTTCGTCAATGTCTACCACGTTTTGTTTTGCTTAGACGTTGTTATTTTGTTTTTACCATTGAGAGTGGGGAATGTTATGAAGTTGATGCTAGCATATACTTTTACGGGCCAATATTTATCCAAAAATGTGATATATTGCTCCTGTTCGATGCATCCTACACTTTAAAATGCTGTTAGTTAAAAGTTCACATTTATTTTTGATGAATTATCATCCATTTCACTATTTTTTAGTCCTCTCTCATGTCATACACTAAACCACATCAGTGTCCACTGGATCAACTCCAAAATACAAAATTTCATGAAGCCCAGTTGCTGCGGAAAGAAGTTGATTTGTCTGAATCTTCGTTATCTTCATCAGGTTTATCATTTGAAGATCCAGTCTCCTTCACAGACGTCACAAACTTTGAACAAATTATTAAGAAGACGTCTGGTACGTATCTGAATGATAGGGCTACATTCCTTATTTACGTGCTACTGTCGTAAGCCATATTGCTTAGGGTTGCTTCTGCTAATTGCTAATGCTATTATTTTTATTTAGAAAACATTTATTACAAAATTTTTCAATACTTCGATCTTCTCAAAAATGGAAACCTATGGCTTTTTAATTTCTATTGAGACTGTTAACCAAAGCAGAATCATACATTTTTCAAATGCATTTTATCAAACCAGTGTACTATCTGAAATGTGCGTAAAAATCGAACATGTAAATAAAATATATTTTTTTTGCAGATATAATCTACTCTATTCTCTTTCTTTAAGTGGCATCATCACGTTTAGCTTGTTTATTGTTCTGTATTTTTTGACGTTTCAACGTGTTGATCTCCCTAACTTCTCAGATTTTGTTTGTCAT